>CAKNYM010053427.1:48278-160585 GCA_932195095.1 Andricus curvator
ACTCACAAACCTCAAACCCACGAACCTCAAACCCACAAACCTCAAACCCCCAAACCCGTAAACCCACAAAACCTCAAACCCAAAAACCTCAAACGCACTAACCTCAAATCCACAAACTCAAAACCCCCAAGCTCATAAACCTACAAACCTCAAACTCACAAATCCATAAACCTAAAACCCCAAACCCACAAACCTCAAACACATACATCTTAAACTACAAATCCACAAGCCCACAAACAGCAAACCCACAAACCTCAAACCCCCAAACACCTCAAACCCATAAACCCTAAACCCATGAACCCTAAACCCATAAACCCTAAACCCATTAACCATAAACCCTAAACCCTACAGGTTGATGGGTTTGTGGACTATTCTGCATGATGTACTTTTATGTCGAGTTTTATGAACATGGGGTTTGATGTTTCTGGGTTTGCTGTCTGTGAGTTTGAGGTTTGTGGATTTGTGATTTTAGGTTTATGTGTTTGAGATTTGTGGGTTTGAGGTATAATTTTTGTGGGTTTGAGGTTTTTGGGTTTGAGGTTTGTGGGTTTGAGGTTTATGGATTTGTGAGTTTGAGGTTTGTAGGTTTATGGGCTTGGGGGTTTTAAGTTTGTGGATTTGAGGTTTGTGTGTTTGAGGTTTGTGGGTTTGAGGTTCGTGGGTTTGAGGTTTGTGAGTTTGAGGTTTGTGTGTAAAGATATAACCGATTTAATGGTTTTGAAAGTTTCGAAATTTCGTGGTTCAGCTACCTTGGCAAGTTCATATTTTTTTAGGTTAGTTTTTTGCAGAAAACTAAAAAAGTAGCAGTGCTACATTAAATTATCATTCGTTACGAGTGTTTAAAAAAAAATTATTAGAATCGGTCAAAAATTGAACAGTCAGCAGAATTTGGAACAGAATTTTGTAAAAAAACTCACTGTGCTTCGGTTCGGGAGTTGTTTTCTAAAGCCAAAGTGGAGTTAGTGGTGGTGGAATCAGCTGCCCACTTGGGGAAAAACCCTGGTTCTACACCAATTGTGGTTACACTGGGCTCGCCATCCCAGAGACCTCGTACATTTCAAAAATCCAAGGTGTTTGCTACAATGGGTCTTTCGGTGACTAGTGACAGGTCGAAGCTGGAGAGACAGGAGAGAAGGATCTTATGCAAGCTATTAGGTCCCAGTTTCGAGCGGTGATCTTGAATTTAAGGGAAAACCTCTCTCTGAGCTGTTTTAACAGGATATTCATGAAGAAAAAAACTCCACCAAACTCGACGGAGACATTTTTTTAAGGCAAACAGCACCGTCAAAAAACAAAGAGGTTGACCTAAAAAGGATGAGGGTGGGACGGATTCGGAACCCACATCTGGAGAATCCAATCGTTCCAGAGATGGTTCGATCACAGACTTTTTGCCCGAGAATCACAACCAGGTTACTCGAATTAGAGCTTTAAATAAGGTGTCTGAGGAGACGGTTCCGCTGGGGGTTGGTGCGAGCGCCACGAGAGATGTATTAGACCGTGAAGTATGTAAAAGGGAATCTTGTCTGGTCGAATGCTTAGAATCACATGGTTTTGTTTTCATCAATGGCAGATTCGGTGGCGATTATCTGGCTAGCATCACTCACCTCTCCGCCGGGAGTGGGAGTACTATCGATCTCGCGGCATGCGCTCTCACTTTCATAAGAATAATAAAGGAAAATGATATAGAAGGAGTTTAGAAACGGGCTCTTCCTTGATAGGTTGGCTCTCTCAGACTCATACGCATTATATGTGGAGTCGGTCGACAAGATAAACGAGAAGGTTATCTCTGCTATTACGGCTGCGGCATCGGGAGCGGAAACGATTTGTAAACCGTGTGAGATAAAAAAAGTGGAAAGAAGTCTGAAGTTGTGTAAAAGGTCAGGGTTCAGACAAGAAGACATTCTTAAATGTAATATAGATAAAGGGGCCTATATTGATCTTTTAAATTCTTAGAAGGTGGCTTACCCGAACGCTTTCCAGAATGCTCTGGAAACAACCAGAGGATCAGCGCATTTGTGGAAGGCAGTTCATTTTCTCAAGTCTAGGTCGGCCTTTGGCAACAAATTAACCTTGACCTTGCCTGGACTGTGAATACACACCTTCTTTTAGATTGTCTGATCACCAGACACAATCTAACAATTGCTATCATTAAATGTAAACCGGGGAAGGTCCCTGGTCGGGATGGTGTTCCGGCCGAGTTTTATAAAGCTTTTCCGGAGTTAGGTGCGGATTGCCTGGAATCTCTTTTCAGGAGGATCTGGGAGAATTAGAGGGTACCCTTTTCTTGGGGGGGGGGGATATCCTCACGTGCATGATTTACAAGAAGGGGGATAAAGAGGATATTGGCTCATATAGGGATATCGCGGTTGTGAATTTTATAGCCAAGATAATCACACGGATCCTCCTGGATTGATTAGCGGAGTGGATGAGTGAATCACAGTATGTGTCTAAATTCTAGGCATGATTCAGGGCCGCCAGAGGTTACATGGATCAGATCTTTGCTTTGGGCTCTATCATTTAGGAGCACCCCTCCACCCTTGGGCGCAAAGGCCTTGCTTGATCTATGGATTTTAAGAGATCTTTCTCTTCTTAAATCACGATTTACCGTACTAATATGCTCATTCAAACACCAAAGGGCCTTACATCCCTTGTTGACGAGAATTGCTGTGTTCTTCTAGGTAAAGTTCCTAGTCCGGTTTTTGTTATTTTGACAATTAGTGATTTGGAAGACTTTCTGCTCAGTCGTGGCCTGAGGATAATTTCAATGATCATTTGATTGTGGTTCTTCTAATAGTCTATGTTGATGACATATCGTTGCTTGCCAACATCTGGAGGTCAATACATCTAAGACAAAGACCATGGTCTTCCATAAGTGAAGGAATTCTTCGAATCCGGATTTCACTTTGAATGGAAACCAGCTGGAGATGATTAAAGAATAAAACTATCTAGGCAAGTTATTCCGGAGATTAGGTACCTTTGCTCTAGCTTGCATTGACAATCTTTGCTGCTGCAAAGATTGTTGTAGGTTTGACGTTACAGGTTCTTCGATTGTCCAAGTCGGAATCTTGGCGCACCAAACAAATCTTGCACCAGAGCCTTGTCTTAAATGTTCTTTTCTATGCTTTAGGGATCTCCGGTTTGAGATATTGTGAGGAAGTGGAGATAATTCACACTAGCTTCTTCAAGAGAGTTTTGGAACTTCCTACACATACTCCAGGGTATGCAATTAGATTAGAGCTTGGGCGGATCCTACAGGTTGAAAATCTTTTCTCGTTGTGTAGGGCGGAGGGTTTAAGCCTGGACTTGACTTGGTCAGTCTTGAACAGACTTCTTCGCTTCAAGTGCTACCTCATCTCTGAATAGATTCAATGGGGCAACAGTACCTTAGACGTGGGATTCCCTTTCAATGGATCAGACTTCTTGTTCAGGTTCGTATCATCGGTTAGGGGTAGATTCTGCATAGGGGATCTTAATTTTGGATTTGTGACGGTGTAGCTCTGCTCAATCTGCAACCAGGAAGTAGGAAAGAACCTATTTCATCTTCTAGCGGGGTGTCCGATGTAGAGAGACCTAAGCTCGGATTGCTTTGGGTCATCGGTAGATTTTACAGAAATTCAGAGCCTTTATGATGTCTTCATAGGATTAAGTTAGTTTAATCTAATTTTAACCACCTCTTTGCATAGGTCTAGGACATAAGCAAATATCACAACTGTACTCATGGAGCACATCATGTATTATATGCTGTTGTTAAATAAATAATACATACATACATACATACATAGATTAGCAGTTCGAACTCGAAAGTTCATTGCCTCACTACCCGATTCGGGTAGTGTTTCTAGGTGGATATTTACTATCAATGTGGGCCCACCACACCCACGACGGGCCAACAGCACGCAGGTATTCCTGAACGGTTACCCATCCAAGTACTAACCGCGCCCAACAATGCTTAACTTCAGTGATCTTACGAGAACTGGTGTTTTCAGCGTGGTATTGCCGTTGGCCGTTAAATAAATAATAAATAATAAAATTAAAATCCCAATATTTTCCGAAATTTTTCCTACGAAATGTTAGGGAATACTTCCGAAATGTTAGGGTTATTAGCTTCCCGGACATTTTCGGGAAAATCCCCGAAAAATTTCTTACAGTATAGATAAAAATTTGCACGAATCATTTTAAATCTTTTAAATGTAAATTAAATTTATTCCCTGAAGTTCTCTAGAAATCCGTTGAAATACCATGAAATTGGTGAAATCGCTTAAAATCTTTATAATAATTGGAGGTCCTACAAAATTCTTTGAAATCACGTAAAATTGTTAAAATCCGTATAATTTCCTTAAAATAAAATTTCATTCATTCCCTAAAGATCTCCAGAAATTTTATAAAATCCTTTGAAATTTTTGAAAGTTGTACAAATCCTATAAAATAAGTAAAAATTATTTAAAATTATTTCAGCATAAATCAAATTAAATGTATTCATTAAAGTTATCTAAAAAAAAATTAAAATCCCTAAAAAATTTTAACTCTCTTGGAATTCTTGGAGGTTTAATAAAATTCTTTAAGTCTTGTGAAATACTTTGAAATACCTTAAAATCCCTTGATATTCCTGTTATCTAGAAATTATTTGAAATCTCTTTAATATCGATTAAATTAAATTAATTCATTAAAGTTCCATAAAAAACTGCTTAAATTTCAAATTCCCACAAATCTTTCAAGTTCTTGGAGATTCAAAAAAGTCCTTTAAATCATGTGAAATTTTCTGAAATACCTTGAAATCCCTTGTAATCTTTGAAATCGCTAAAAATTATTTGAAATTTCATTTAATTTAATTTATTTCATAAAATTCTCTCGATTCCCTTAAAATCTTTCGAAATCCTACAAAATTTTTTTAATTCCTTAAACATTTTGAAATCTCTTTAAATCCTTTGGAATCCCTTAAAATCCCCGGAAATATTTGGAAATCTTTGAAATCCTCTGAAATCCCTTGAAATGTTTCAAAATCTTACGAAATTCCGTTGAAGTCCTTGGAAATATTTTTTAATTTCCTAAAAACCGAAGAAATACTTTAGAATTCGTTGAAATTTCTATAAACCCCTTAAAATTTTAATGAAATTCTGGAAAGTCTTTGAAATCCATGCAAGTATTTGAAATATTTTAACTCTTTCAATATTTTAAGATTATTTATTTCCATATTTATTTTCTTATAATGATTTTATATAATGATTTTTCTAGAATCCTGAATAAATTATAAATAATTAATTATAGGGAGATTACCATAAACCTAGACTGAATTTCCTATAATATTTTTCTGTACACCAGATTGCAGGACTAATTAACCCCTCTGGTTAAATATGTAAAAAAAATATATTCAAAGTATAAGGAAAACTTTTCTTTAAAAAATCATCGAACAGAAAATAAAAATTAGCTTCTGGTCAATTAGAGTCTACTTGGGAATCAAATTAGTTTAACAACGAGAAATGAGAATGCATTCGCACGTATCCGCTTTTATTAATAAATGTGCTGACATTGTTGACTTTAAATATTCTGAATATCTCAACTTCAGCGAACTCATAATCGTAGATCAGCCCACATAGTTATTAGCTTTAAATACATGCATTATTTATAATTCTAGTCATAAAATTTTCAAAATAAAATATATTTGTAAAAAATAAATTTTTATGAAATAAATGTCGATTGAAAAATAATTTTACATTTAAAAAGTTATAATACTGTGAGTAATTTTTAACCTTGGTTAGTTGGTTTCAAATTTAATTTTAGTCAGAAATAAAAATAGAATCGCGAAAATGATGGTTCGTTTGAGGCTGATGGGTCAAAGGAAAGTGAACAGGGGATAAAGATAATATTTGGATAGCCTTTGGTTAACAGTGCAATAAATCACTTCTTGCTCTAGAATTTTGGTAAAAAGTCTATTTTTATTCAAAATTTTATTTGAGATCGTCTATTTCAAGAGCTCAAGATTTACATTTTGAATTTTTAATCTTTTAATCAAATGTTTTATTCCATTGAACCTAACATTACAGGAGAGACAAAAACCTTTTCACGGAAATAATTTGCAACAGAGATTGAGATCATTTTTTGGTGCAGTTTGGAGGGGCAACTTAAGGACCAATATATCAAAAAATAAATGGTGTACGCATTTTATAACTTTTTGACAAAAAAAAAGGAATATTTTTATAGCTTTACATAATACTTAAACCTCACGCAAAGTGTTCATTATCAGAGATACATTTTTTGAAAAGCTATAATGAGATAGAATTTGGAAAACCAATGGAACACTATTCATTTCTAATGTTCTAAATTTAAATACTAAAATTTTCCAACTATTTGACAATCTTTAAATAATCAAATTATCAATTGAAAACTCGAACGTTTTGACCTTCTAATATAGAATTTTAATATTATTGGACTACATTTTTTAATGATGGATCTTCAACATTTGAAATCACAATCGTTAATTAAGATATGTCAGTTTTACAATTTCCATAAATCATTTAAAAACATTCCGGTATTTATAGAAGACAATTTATCACTCGTGAGAAACTGGCATTGATAATTTAAAAATTTCTCTTATGATGTCATCTGACTCATTTTTTAATTCTGTTTTATACTCGGAATAAAAAAATGTGAAAGACAGTACGAGGATCACATCATCTGGACATTCTGAATTGCCTGGAGTACGAATTAACCTTGATCCTAATATGCGATCATAAAATGACTTTTTTATCTTCATTCAAGGCCCATTCTTTCGAAACAATGTATAAAATAATAAGGAGGTAGGATTCTAAAAATATTTTCTGACTCAATATCCTATATTATCCATCCAATTATGAAAAAGTGCATGCACTTTTTCATAATTTTCATGCATGCCGCTATTTTAGATTATTATCTCGAAACTATTTTGTAATTATTATTAGTAAAATATCCGCGTTCATTATTGGATGGAGCTGTCGTTCTTTTGCTTCTTGAAATAAAAAGTCTGCAAACTTGAAGTTTATGAGAAATGTTAGGTTATCTATATAATATATCCAATAATAATAATAATAATCAAGGAAAAAGGGCAATGTGTTTAGTTCAAGAAACATAACATAGAAAAAGTAGTCAAAGTTACTTAAAAGACTTTCTTTCAACTACGATCTTTAAAAAAAAATTGCATATTCCCTTAACAATATAAAAAGTACAATTTTTAAAAATGCTTATCAATTTGTGACGTTGGCTTGACTATCGAAAAAATGTTTTTTATAAACTCGATAAAAATGTAAATTTACATTTTTAATATTTTAATTAACCCGATACAGTTTATACACTATACTTGGATTTTTTTTTAGATATTACAGAACACGTCTGCTGGATAGCTGTATAAGAAATTTTTACACATAAAGGAGATTTTTAAGGCTAAGGATAGCTGGAAAAGGGTGGTTTATATTTAGTGATGATTTTTGGCGCTGGTACAGCTGGGGAGAGCTGCGCAAGTGGCTTTTATACATAGGGGTGATTTTTAGGGCTGGAGAGAGTTGAAGAAGGAGATTTTATACTGAGAGGTTATTTTTGAAGCTGGGGACAGCTGCGTAAGAGGATTTTAAACTTAGGGGTGATTTCTGAGGCTACGGAGAGTTGGAAAAGGGGATTTTATACTTAGGGTTGATTTTTGGGTCTGGGGAGAGCTGGAGAAGGGGATTTTATATTTAGGGGTCATTTTTGGCGCTGGGACAGCTGGGGAGACCTGCGCAAGTGGCTTTTATACATAGGGGTGATTTTTAGGGCTGGAAAGAGTTTAGGAAGGGGATTTCATACTTAGAGGTGATTCTTGGGGCTGGGGAGAGCTGGAGAAGGGGATTTTATATTTGGGGGTGATTTCTGGCGCTGAGAGAGCTGGGGAGAGCTGCGCAAGTGGCTTTCATACATAGGGGTGATTTTTAGGGCTGGGGAGAGTTGAAGAAGGGGATTTTATACTTTAGAGGTGATTTTTGAAGCAGGGGACAGCTGCGTAACAGGATTTTATACTTAGGGGTGATTTTTGGGTCTAGGGAGACCTGGAAAAGGAGATTTTTTACTTAGGGTTGATTTTTGGGTCTGGGGAGAGCTGGAGAAGGGGATTTTATATTTAGGGGTCATTTTTGGCGCTGGGACAGCTGGGGAGACCTGCGCAAGTGGCTTTTATAGATAGAGGTGATTTTTAGGGCTGGGGAAAGTTGGACGAAGGGATTTTATACTTAGAGGCGATTTTTGAGGCTGGGGACAGCTGCATAAGAGGATTTTATACATAGGGGTGATTTTTCGGGCTAGGGAGAGCAGGAAAAGGGGATTTTATACTTAGCGTTGATTTTTGGGTCTGGGGAGAGCTGGAGAAGGGGATTTTATGTTTAGGGGTGATTTCTGACGCTGGGACAGCTGCGCAAGTGGCTTTTATACATAGAGGTGATTTTTAGGGCTGGGGAAAGTTGGACGAAGGGATTTTATACTTAGAGGTGATTTTTGAGGCTGGGGACAGCTGCATAAGAGAATTTTATACTTAGGGGTGATTTTTCGGGCTAGGGAGAGCTGGAAAAGGGGATTTTATACTTAGCGTTGATTTTTGGGTCTGGGGAGAGCTGGAGAAGGGGATTTTATGTTTAGGGGTGATTTCTGACGCTGGGGCAGCTGGGGAGAGCTGCCCAAGTGGCTTTTATACTTAGGGGTGATTTTTAGGGCTGGGGAGAGTAGGACGAAGGGATTTTATACTTACAGGTGATTTTTGAGCACAGAAAAAACTGGGGTTTCCATTAGAACCCATTTTTGGTTCCAAAGGAGCTGCAACAAAAATGAACCCAACTTGCTGAAAAGGAACCCAAAACGATAAATGAGCTCTAAATGATACTTCAGTTGGGGTTCTAAAGGATCTCAATTGTAAATGAGCCTATTTCTAAAGAACCTATTTTTCGCTTTGCCCACTTCGACATTTTGTTTAATTAATACTACAATTTTTACCTGAAAGCACGCATGTAGTCAAACTCTGATGGACATAACTTCATGAAGACAATGAAGGTACAAAATATTACGATGATTCAAATATATATAATGACTTTTTAGATGTAATTTGCAGGTTATGTAACAAGCTTGTAAACATAAAGGCTTATTCATATGCAAGAAACTTTTCGACATGTCACTTTTTAAAAGTACAAATATATATTATTAGAAGTGCTGTAGGGTCGTTGCAAAAACAAAATTTCCTTTGTTTTATAATTTTAACATAAAATATAAAAATAGATAACCAATTTGACTGTAGAGAAACGAATTACTTTAAAGTCTTAATGCGCATGCGTCGCACCAGCAGCCTCACTGCATGTTGATCGCGCGCTTATTTGAAATGATAAAATATGCAAATCAATTTTTTACAACATAATTATTATAATATTATTATTATAATTATTGTTTACTAATTTTAAAGTACAAAAAATATTATGAAGTATTCATAATTGACATTTGTGAAGAAAAGTCTTCCTTCTTTTGAATTTAAAATCAATAATTCATTTGTAAAGAGTAAAATCAAAGAATTAATTTACCTTTTACTCTAAAAGTCTATTTTGTGATCTGAAAATTAATTTCTTTGATTCTAAACTAATGATTTGTCATAAAAAATTAATTTACACATTTGATAATTTCAAAAAAAAACATATACAGCGAAAAACACGATAATTGACAGAAATGGACTTGTAGATTGAACTATTAAAAAACTGTTACGGATTGAACTATTTTTAAATTTAAACATTAAAAATGGTGATATTTACAGGTGCAATAGTTCAAAATTGTATTAAATACATGCAGGAATCATCACAACAACTGGTTTTCCTTCCTCAAGCACATACATTTTCAGGGTGGCGATTCGGCAGACAATTTAAAATTCCCGGTTATTTTCCGGTTTCTCCCGGTCAAGTTTTTCAATTTTCCCGGTCAACTAAAAGTAACATATTCATATTTGCCGTAAAACGCAAACATTTATTTTAATTCATGACGTTCACTCTGAACATCCTTTAACACAACAGAACAAAACATTGCAAAATAAATGAGATAGTTAAACTTTTCAACCAAAGTGATGAATTTTCAAATAAAATTATGAATCTTTAACTGAATAGTTACATTTTAAACAAAATGAAAAATGAATTTTCAGCTAAAATTATGAATATTTAAGTGGAACACTTGAATTTTCGACCAAAAAGATTAATTTTCAAATAAAAATAATTATTTTGTACAAAAAATACAATTTTTCAAACAAAATACATGAATTTTTAACAAAATAGTCGAATTTTTGATTAAAGGAGACAAATTTTCAACCAAATAGTTGAATTTTGAACTAAAACAAGAATCATTTTTAACCAAAAATGGAATAGTAACGTTTTTAGTGAGAAAAAAAATTAATTTCAAACCAAACATAACAGTTTTCAATTAAAACAATGAATATTCAATTGAAATAGTTGAAATTTCAGACAAAAAAATTAATTTTTACTAAAAAAGATAAATTGTCAACCAAAACTTAAATAATTATATTTCAAGTTAAAGAAATTAATTTTTAACCAAACAAACGAAGTGATGAATTTTCAAATAAAATTCTAAATATTTAACTGAAATAGTTGAATTTTAGACCAGACAGATGAATTTTTTTACTGCAATGATGAATCTTTAACTAGAATAATTGAATTTTGGATCAAGAAGATGAATTTCTACCAAAAGACGAATTTCCAACTAAAAAACATAATTTTTCTACCAAAAATTGAATAAATAAATTCATAGGCAAAAAAAGAAAGTTAAAAAAAAGAGATGAATTTTCAACTAAAATTATGGAATATTCAACTGGAATAATAGTTACATTTTCATTAAAAAAAATAATTACCTAAAACATTTTAAGTAATTTATTTAATAAATTACATTTTTTTATACAAAATTATAGACCATGAAATGAGTAATTGGATGAAAAAACTTCACTTCATTGGCGAATTTGTTGATGACAGCTCTCTCAGCTCGCGGAAATTGTTATAAAACATTTATTTAATTTTTTTTCATGAACATATTGCTTAAAATGTGTTGCCTCGAAAAAAAAGTAAATAAACGTTTTCGAATAATTCCCGCAAGACGAAAGTGCTGCCATCAAATTGCCACTTCATAACCTCAAAATCCTAGTACCGATTGGTCCTATATTGGGAACGATTGAAACTTTGCAACACTGAATCTTTCCCAATCGTGCACACACGATTAAGAAACACGATTAGAAACAATTCAAATTTCTTTCTATCATTCTGAATTGTTTTCAATTAATTATTTCTAGAAGGTTAAACAGTTTGCTTTTTCCGAAAATTGTACGCATAATAAATAATAATATCGTTTGTGTTTGCTTTACCGACATATTTTGTAAATCGCGAAATTACCAACCCGACTTTGCAGGCGGTTGGTTTGTGAATGCGCCTTTATGTTGTTCTTTTCAAGTGCGCTCTAAACGAACCCTTTTGGGTCTCTGCAGGTATCTATTGGAGCTCAAGTTCGAAAGGATACCAACTTTTATTTGAGCCGCAACATTAGTGAACCCCCAGTTTTTTCTGTGAGGCTGGGGACAGCTGCATAAGAGGATGTTATACTTAGGGGTGATTTTTGGGGCTAGGGAGAGCTGGAAAAGGGGATTTTATACTTAGTGCTGATTTTTGGGTCTGGGGAGAACTGGAGAAGGGAATTACATATTTAGGGGTGATTTTTGAAGCTGGGGAAACTGGGCAAGGGGATGTTACACTTTGGGATGATACTTAGGGCTAGAGAGAGCTGGAAAAGAGGATATTACACCTAAAGATAATTTTTCGAACTATGGAAAGCTGTACTCACATGGGGATTTGACACTCAGGGTTGATTTTTGGGGCTAGGGATAACTCGAAAAGGGAGTTTTATATTGAGCAGTGATTTTTTGGTGATTTTTGGGGCTAGGGAGAGCTGCAAAAGAGGTTTTTATACTAGATAAGCTGGATACGGGGATGTTACACTTAGGGGTGATTTTTGGGGCTGGGGACAGCTGAAAAGAGGATTTTACACTTAGAGGTGATTTTTGGGGTTGAGGAGACCTGGAAAAGGGAAATTTAGACGTAAGGGTGATTTTTCGAGCTGGAAAAGGGGTTTTATACTTAGGGGTGATTTTTAGGGCTAGAAAGAGCTGGAAAAGGGGATTATATACTTAAAGGTCATTTTCGAGGCTGGGGACAGCTGCAAAGGGGTGATTTCTTAGGGGTGATTTTTGGGGCTGGGGAGAGCTGAACAAGAGATTTTTATACTTAGGGGATTTTTGGGACTGGGGAGAGCTGGAAAAGGGAAATTGACACGTAAAGGTAATTTTTGGGGCTGAGAAGAGCTGCACAAGGAGGCCAATTTAAGTGTGAACTAGGGCGAGCTGCAACCTAAATTTGACTCGGTTTTTAAGTAAACATTTTAATTGTTGAAAATTAAATATTTTAGCATATTAGCGATAAGGTCTTCTCAAATTGTATAGATTTTCAAAAACTAGAAAGTTTCAGCTCAAACATATTTGATTACAATTTGCAGTAGCCAAAGAGTTTTTTTTAGATTCATGTAGATATCTGAAAGAGGGATTTTTTCTCTACTAATTCAATTGAAAAAAATCTGAAAATAATGGGAAAATTTTCTTTAAAACTTTTAAAATACAAAGTTTCCTAACTTATTTTGATATTGTAGCTTTTCGAAAATTCAAGAACTGATTTTAATATCCTGTAAATTTCAAATTTTTTTGTTTTTGTTTTTCTTCCTATAATTTTGAAAAATATGTCGGGTTATGAAGTGAAGTTTTTCATATGACAGGATCAAGATGTAAAAAAGTGCTCAAATTTTCAATAGAACATAAAAAATTAACCACGTTTGTGGTAAGTTTTGGTTCTCAGAAGTGATTAATAAAATTAATAAAATGATTGAATAAATTTATGTGACAAATAAGTCCAAAAAAAGTGATAAATACCTTGAAAATGCATTTTTTATGTTTTTTAAATATCAAAATTATTAAAATTTAAATTTAAAAAAAAATTCTTGAACTCAGAATTCCTAGAATTTGAATGTCAGCTTAGCTGGAAATAATGATAGCAATGATAATTACTAGATATTGAATTGTCATCGTCTTTGATTATGCTCTTATAGCGTTATGCAATATTCTTCTTTTCACAATGCCACTTACATTTTCATATAAAATTCTACGCATTCCGAGTATACAAATTTGAAAATTCATACAAATTATTGGTTGGTTTTATCCTTAAAATTTTTCAATTCATTATATTGATAAGAATTGGTATTTATTTGGTAATATATTTTTTTACCATTGAAGCATCGGCTAAAAGAACGTTGTATCCCTTCTCAAAAAAGTGTAGAAAATTATAAGATTTGATAGATTCTCTATCCAAACAAAACATGATATTGAATAAAATTATGTACATTCAGGGCAAATTCAATAAAAATCTATGAATACAGAAATCTTACACTTTTCTGTTATCATATTTTTATTATGTCTCTATCAAATCTTATTCACACAGAACTTGTATGAAGTCATATTTTCCACAATTTTTGAAATTTCTATCAAATTCTATCCGTCGAGAAATCTTATATTTTCCTATCCAAATTTTCTCACTGCATAAGATTTGATAGCGTTTTAATAAAAATATCTTAGTAGAAAAGCATAAGATGATGATAGAAAAGTGTAAAATTTATCTACAGATAGAGTTAGACAAAAACATTCGAGATTCTAAAAAATAGGATTTGATATATGTCTTGTGCGGTTAAGATTTAATTGAGTTTGTATAAGTAAATATTCATAGAAAAGTATCAGATTTTCCGCCAAATTTTGAGCGATTTGATTTCTATCAAAAAAGCGTATTGTAGTGGATAGACATTTGGGATAGAATATTTGATAGGATTGGATTGAATTCATATCAAAAAATGTACAGCATAGGAATAACTGGGACGCTGGCCTTTTTTTATTTCTAATAGAAATCAATAGCAATAGCATAGCATCAATATCAATAGCATATCGTTAATAGAAATATCATACAATCAATAGCAATATCATATCATCAATAGCAACAGCATATCATCGACAGTAATAGAAACGTTTGATACAAATTAATTGCCTTTTTAGTTGGATTTTAGTTTGATAGACTTTCTATGAAAAGCATTTGATAGAAATATATAGGAAAGTGTTGAAATTGGACATCAGTAGCGTTGCAATCGATAGTTTCATTTTACATTTAAATTAAAATACTCGGGGTTTCTGATAACAAATCTGAAGTCAGATTTCAAAAATTTAAAATGGCGGATCTAATATGGCAGACTATTTTTGAAAAAGTTGATGGATTCCCATAAAACTTGTTACTCGGGTGTTTTTGGAGTCGCTGATTATAAATCTGAAGTCGGTTATCAGAAATTCATAATGAAGGATCTAATATGGCGAATGAAACTGGTGAATCATTAAAGATGCAACTTTTATACTGAACTACATTTTTCACATCCAAATTGACACGATGTTGGATCCGCCATTTTGAATTTTGCAAATCTGGAACCGGATTCGTAGTCAGAGATTCCAAAAACCCCTAGATGCGAAGTTTCATGAGAATCCATTAATTTTTTGAAAACTTTTCCGCCATATTGGATCCACCATTTTGAATTTTTGAAATCTGACTTCATATTTGTTATCAGAGACTCCAAAAACACCCAGATGCCAAGTTTCATGAAAATCCATTAATTTTTTGAAAACTCGTCCGTTATATTGGATTCACCATTTTGAATTTTTCAAATCTGACTTCAGATTCGTGATCAGAGACCCCAAAAACCCCTAGATGCCAAGTTTCATGAAAATCCATTGATTTTTTAAAAACTCGTTTGCCACATTGAATCCACCATTTTGTATTTTTTTGAACTGACTTCAGATTCGTGATCAGAGACCCGAAAAACCCCTAGATGCCAAGTTTCATGAAAATCCATTGATTTTTTAAAAACTCGTTCGCCACATTGAATCCACCATTTTGTATTTTTTTGAACTGACTTCAGATTCGTGATCAGAGACCCCAAAAACCCCCAGATGTCAAGTTTCATGAAAATCCATTAATTTTTTGAAAACTCGTCCGTTATATTGGATCCACCATTTTGAATTTTTCAAATCTGACTTTAGATTCGTTATCAGATGCCCCAAAAACACCCAGATGCCATGTTTCATGAAAATCCATTATTTTTTAAAACACGTCCGCCATTTTGAATTTTCAAAAACTGACTTCAGATTCGTGATCAGAGACCCCAAAAACCCCTAAATGCCAAGTTTCATGAAATTCCATTGATTTTTTAAAAACTCGTTCGCCACATTGAATCCACCATTTTGTATTTTTTT
This sequence comes from Andricus curvator, assembly GCA_932195095.1. NCBI lineage: Eukaryota > Metazoa > Arthropoda > Insecta > Hymenoptera > Cynipidae > Andricus > Andricus curvator. Next base: position 63,685 of record CAKNYM010053427.1, read on the forward strand.
GAACTGACTTCAGATTCGTGATCAGAGACCCCAAAAACCCCCAGATGTCAAGTTTCATGAAAATCCATTAATTTTTTGAAAACTCGTCCGCTATATTGGATCCACCTTCTTGAATTTTTCAAATCTGACTTCAGATTCGTTATCAGATGCCCCAAAAACCCCCAGATGTCAAGTTTCATGAAAATCCATTAACTTTTTGAAAACTGATCCGCCATATTGGATCCGCCATTTTGAATTTTCAAATCTGACTACAGATTTGTTATCAGAGGCCCCAAAAACCCCCAGATGCCAAGTTTCATGAAAATCCATCACTTTTTTTAAAACTCGTCCGCCATATTGGATCCGCCATCTTGAATTTTGCCAATCGGGCTCCGGATTCGTAATCAGCGACCCTGAAAACCGCCCAAGGTGCATGTATCCGTAAAATTATTTTGATAAAAAAATGTATGCATCAAGAGGTTAACCAGCGATGTTAACAACATTGTCTTGAAAAATTATCGCCATTCTATTTCCTGAAATTAACAAATATTTATTCAAAGTATAAATTACAATAAGTAGGCATTCAAAATAGTTTTACGGAAAAAATAAAATAAAATTTAGAAAAGTTAAATAATTCCTGTTCCCAAAACAATCAGCTTTTAAGATATTTCAACCTTTAAGTATGGAGGTGATTTCATTTTTGCACTAACATGGACCTTAGCTCTCACAGACCGCAGTACATATAAACTTATATCTAATTGAATAAGTAAAGCAGTTTATGTTATCTGACTTATACAAGTGTATAAAGGGACATTGAAATAAGTAATAAATTGATAAACTAATAATTAAATTTTATCAACTTTTATTATTAATAATATTTTACGCCAGTGGGGGGAGGGACCCACATATCAGAAGCATGGTGCGGTCAAAGAGACCGCACGAGCATACGTCCATACTAATTGGTCACTTTTTGCTCAAATGAGGGATAATCGGGACGTAATTTTTTCTGAGACGGCCGCGTTCCGTACAGAAACAGAAATATAAAATTGTGATGCCACCATGGACGTGCGGTCTCACGGATCGCGTATGAGCTATCAGTTGATATTACACACCAATTAACGCAGGACCACACGTTGTCCACCTACCTCGGCGAAAGCACAACCAAAACATAATATTGATTATATTAAACTTAATTAATTTTTAATTAATATTTTCTTTACAGGTTATATTAATTTTTCATACCTTTAGTTATTCCCTATAAATAGTCCCTGATGAGGAGGTGTAAATTGACTTCGAAACATGTCGGTCCCCTTGTAGTATAAAAAGGACGGAGAAAGGAAAAAGTGAGAGGTTGGTTTATGATTGACTTTTTCCCTTTTTCTCCCTCTTTTTTCCATTATTTTATTCTTGTCTCTAATGAGCCGAAAAGTGAGGTTGTTTTGGAATTTTATTTTTTTAACTATGAATATTTTTCCTGCTTATATTGCAAAAATTATTCGTAATAAAATTAAATTTTTTTCAATCTTAATTAAAAAATAAAGCTACTAATAACGACAGCCTTGAATATGGCCAGGGGGGAGGAACCCGCATATGAGAAGCATGGTGCGGTCTGTGAGACCGCACGTCCACACTTCAAGATTAAAATATGAAATTGAAATGTTGGAAATTCGAAGATAAGACTTTCGTATCTTACAATAAACTTGTTTTAAGAGATAAAAAATATATTTTATATTTTAAATCATAAAATTAATTGTTTTTAAGTACCTAGGTAAATGACTCAATATTTTAATAAAAGTACTTAAATATTTATGTATATGTATTTCAATGAATTTTATTTTCCTGTGAATACTATTTACTTAATAGAAATTAATATTGAATACTATTTTCGAGAAAATTAAAAAGAATGGAAATGGAAATACAAAATTCGATTTTCAAATACCTTATTGAAAAACCGTTAAAAAAAACGAAGAGTAATAGGAAAAAAGAAGGGGTTCAGTGTGAGAGTAACGAGGAACTAGAGATTTATTTACGAGTTCAAAAATAGAAAGAGTCACCGACACATGGTGTGCAAATAAGTGGGACGCGCATGTTGCAATTATTTTCGCTTCTCTCAAACTGATCTCGATTCAGTTTTACTAAAAAAATATCCTTCTTTTTAGTTTTTAAAAATATCCCTTTTTTTATCATTCAATAATGAGAATTTTCATGTAAAAACTATTTCTGAATGATTTTGTATCCGTATATAAATTGGAATCGTCGATTTTTTTAAATAAAGAAAATGAATAATTAATGATATTTAGAGGTTCCGCAAACCCCATAAATTTTAAACTAATTTAGCGGCCAAGCCTTGATCCCGTTGAATGAAAATTCTGAAAAAATTCAGGAATAATGTAGTCATTTTCTGATTTTGAAATTTTTTTTTTTTTTAATTTTGATCATTTTCTCGGTTTCTATTTAGTATACGATAACTTATAACCACCTCCCGAGATGCGGAACATACCACTTTGATCTAATGCATGTATTTATTTTTCAGAATTCCAGCTTTTTTATCTGAAAATTATGAAAATCGAAAATAATGAAGGTTGCTCAGCTGCAAGAGTGGCCGTTAATGGGTTAACACGTATTTCCCATAAAAATATGTTTTTGTAAATTCTATTCCGAATTGTCAATATTAAATGAATCGAGTCGACATTCAACATTTCTCTTAACAAATAGCTATAGAATCCAAATGAATAATAACTTTTAATAAGAACCCCCATACGTCTGTTTTATAGGGTGCCGAAAAAACCCTATAAGTAAAAAGTTGGTTTTTGCGAGTTTTTGGCGGTAATTCTGATTTTTTTGCGGTTTTTGAAATAAAAATTATTTTTATTACATAAGTTACAACTTTCTACTAATAAGTTGATGTTTAAATAAATTTTTTAAACAATTTATTATTGTTTTTAGCAATTTTCTTGTATGATAGAGTTAGAAAGTCGCGGGTTTTTTTCTCGAAATTTTCAACTTATTTAAAACTTTTCAGTTAGATAGAAGCAATAATCAATTGAATTCAAAAGAGGTAATTGTCTAAACAATTTATTATTATTTTTAATTATATTCTCTTAGAATAATGTTAGAAAGTTTGTTATTTCTAAAATTTTCCACTTTTTGTCCACTTTTCACTTAGAGTGTGGTAATCATTATTTACATATAAGAAACCTAATTGTTCACTGAAAGCGAGGTAATAATTAATCAAATTTAACAATCATATTTGTTTAAACAAATTATTTTTGTTCATAAATATCATCTCCTATATTGATGGTAGATTATAGTTGCAGTTTTTTCTGAAATTTTTAACTTTTCATCCACTTTTTACTTACCGAGATAATAATCAATGCAAATTAACAAACATTATTGTATAAACAATTTATTATTGTTTATATCTATCTTCTATTACAGAAATGTTAGAAAGTTCGGGGTTTTCTGAAATTGTCAGCTTTTCTTTTACTTTTTAGTTAGAAACAAATAATAAATATTATTAATCTTAATTTAAACAAAAAGGCTCTCAGTAACTACTTCATGGAAAATTTACATTCAACATGATGATTTAATATGTTTGAAAAATGATTCTCTCTAATGTTTATTTATTATTTGTTCATAACTAAAAAGCCAAAGCAAAGTTGAAAATTTCAAAAAGAAGTGCAACTTTTTAGCAGTCATTGAATAGTCATAATTGATGATAATTTTTTTAAACAATTATTTCTGTTAAATTTAATTGATTCTTGCCTTGTTCTAACTGAAAAGTTAAAAATAAGTAGATAAATTGGGGAAAACCTAGATTTTTAACACTATTCGTTGAGAAATTTGATAAAAACAATGATAAATTGTTTGAACAATTAATGTAAACATATCTAATTATCAGCAGAAAGTAGAATTTAATGTATGAGAAACAATTTTAATTTCAAAAAAGGCAAAAAAAATCATAATTAGCGCCAAATACACACAAAACCTAATTTTTCACTTATGGGGTTTTTTCGAAGCCCTATAAAACAGACTTATGTGCGTGATATTAAAAAAATGATTACCCATTTGCACTCCACAGCTAATTTTGAAGAAAAATGTTGAGTCTCAATTCGAGTCACCTAATATTGACGATTCTGCATAAAATTTACAAAAACGTCTTTTTTTCTTATGGAAATACATGTTAAACTTCATGGGGCTTGCGGAATCTCTAAATATTATTTTGAACATGCATAAATTATATTTTTGACAGAAATTTATAGTCAGAATTTCTAAGCAATTCATTTTTAATTGAATCTACTGATCCTCTTTTATACAAAAATAAATATAATCCAAAAAAATCTAATCACTGAAGGATGTCAGTTAGGGTGGTTCAAAAGAAGAAAAGATCGAATTTTGTTTGGGGAAATGGGTCATTTTGTAAGGTTTCCAAAAAGAAGACGTATTGTTTTTTTCTTCGGTCGGAAATTATTAGGACAGTGGATTAAAAAGAAACCAGTTCGATAGAAAAATGCTAAATTAATCAAATTCTCAAAAATAAGAACTGCTTACTCTATAAGCCACTTAAAAGTCAAATGATCAAAATGTTTTATAGGACATGAGCTAGGATTTTGAGATTTGACATAATAACAAAAATTCGCCAAAGAAGGCGACACGCGCCTACAAAAAAGGGTTTCGTAGCTTATTAAGTCATTTAAATCCCCCCCTTAATCCCTTTCCCCTATTTTCTTTTCAACCCCTCCTTTACCACTCATATCATCTCGTGTCAAGTCTCGTCTCGAACCTCGTCTTGAATCTCGTCTCGAATCTTGGCTTGAATCTTATCTTAAATCTCGTCTTGAATCTTGTCTTGAACCTCGTCTCGATTATCGTCTTGAATCACGTCTCGAACCTCGTCTAGAATCTCGTTTCGAGGCTTATATCGATCATTGTCTCGAGCCTTATCTCGATTAAGGGTTTTTGTCGGGAGATACGAAACCCAATAAAAGTGAAAAACGAAATTGACCTGAATTAGCAACAAGTTCCCAATTGGCTGCCTATAATTGTCACTGGGGGATGAAAAATGGACGTGATGCGTGAGGCCATAAATCAAGAAATAGCATAATTACGGTTGTTTGACTTATTTACTGTGGGTAAAGAATAGGAAGTGCAAGATTGACGATCGCGTGTCCAACAATTTTCCGCCCCCTTGCCTTGCCCTTTTTAATCTCTCGAAAGAAACACAGGTCTCGTCGGTGCCATGGTACCGGAATAGTTTTCCGAAAGACAAAAAAGCGTAACGTGTAGCCTATACATTTATTTCCCTAAACTATGGCACACGACATTGCATAAGTTAAATTTCAGTTATGTCCTCTCGCACATCTCGTGACTAGAGTTTCGTGACTTCAAATATGTTGCAATTCCATACGGATACGAATTCTAAACGGAACTTTGATGATATTATTGAAAAGGCGTTCAAGGTTCTTGACCTCATTTGTTTCTTTTATTTCTGAATACATATCAATTTATATAAAATTCATCACTAATGTTTTTATTATTTTTCGAAATATTCACAAAAATATAAATAAAGTGGAAATCTCTAAATGATAGGGGCGCAATAATCCCGATAATTCGGTAATTTTTCGAGAAATAATGTCGGGACAATTCTCTACTAAGTTCGTTGAATTTTCAAGGTATTTCGGGAATTCTCCCGAAAGTCATTTCGGTAAAATTCCCGAACTATTTCGGTCGGGTCTCCGTCCGTCCATCGTGCTTATTCCCAGGAGAGAAAGTGAGGGTAAATCAGGGTGGAGAATTGAGTAAAAATGAGAATAGGGGAAGTAGTGGAAGTAATGGAAAATGATTAGAAGAGAAGTGAGGGGATATTATGAGAGATGGAGTAGAGGAATTAAGAAGAGATGACGGAGGGAAGTAGAGGAAATAAGAGATGCAAATAGACAAAGTGAGGAGAAATGAGAGATTGAAAGTATAGCAAGCGAGTGGAATTGAGGGGAAGTGAGGTGAAATTAGAGATTGAGAGTATAGGAAGTGAGTGGAATTGAGGGGAAGTACGAGAAATGATTGGAAGTGAGGGAAGATAGTGAGGGGAATTTAGAGAAAGGGAAATAGGGGAAATTATGGTTGACGCGGTGGGGGAAATGAGGAGAAATGAGGGTAGGGAAGTGGGGGGAAATTAGGAAGGGAATGTAGGGAAAGTGAGCGGAAGTGAGGAAAGATAAGAGAAATAATTGGGTAGTGCGGGTGAATAGGGGAGAGGAAGTGATCGCTGGGGTAGGGACGTCGGGGAAAGGGAAAGCTGAGGAAGTGAGGAGAGGGAGAAGTAGTGGAGGAAGAAGTTAGGGAAGGGAAAGAAACTAAGGTAAGTAGGGGAGGGAAAGTACGAGAGGGGGAGGTTGGGGAAACAAGAGGAGGGGAACTATGGAAGGGGAGAGAAAGTAGGCGGAAGGAGGAGGATTAGGAGAGGGAAAGTATGAAAGGGAAAGTATGGGAGAGGGAGATTTTAACAACTTAATCAACATTTCAATAGGCTATGAAAGCTTTTTTTGAAGGCGCGCGGATCCTAATTTGGCTAATTTTTTTTTTAAGAACATCTAGGTCTGTTTAGAAAAAAAAGTTGCGGCTTATAGGAAGAAGAATTGTTTGAAAATCTGTACACAAAACTTTTTTTTATTTTTTCATTGAGTTTATATTATTTGTAATATAGTTTTCGAAAGATTTTTATTCGCACCCATTAATATCCATCATTTTCTTATTTTTCACTTCCTGACACAAGATGTTTACAACAATTTTTAAGAAATTTAATTTTTTTAATTTGATCTTTAAGGTAATTATCTTAATTGTTTGAAAAATACCGTGGTTTCAACAACAACAAATGAAGCGTGTTCTACAACAGTGCATTAAGCGTCAGTTGCCATACGAATCATTCTGTACCTATATTCACATATTAGATGATCCCTATGACAACTGGCACATAATGCACTGTTGTAGAGCACGCTTCAAATTTTTGCGTTTTTTTTAATTTTCAAAAATTTTTAGTACTCGATCTTAAAACTTTTTTTAGGTTACAAAGAACACTTGTACCAAGTTTGGGGCTTCTTAACAATTCAAGTCTAGTTTAAGTATTCTGATGCTACTAGGCTACAATTTTTATTGGATGTCATTTGTTTCTCCTGCTATTAGAGTAGACCGGAACTGCTGGGGCAAGACCAGCCACTGGGGCAAGAGAGACTTTGCAAATGGCATTGATATTCCTTAATTATTTTAATTCTTCTTTGCATAAAGTAATCTATTTATTAGAGAAATGTTGCTATCAACTCAAATCTTGAAAATGAACGTTCTAAAAGAAAAATGATGTAGAAAACAGTTTTGACAACTAGAGAATGGGAGATTCGCTAGCAGGAATTTAACGTTTGCAACATTATTTGAAATACAGCATAAAAATTTGATCTTTTGTTAGATAAAACATTATTATATCAAGTCATTGCAAGAATTATACTTATTTCAAGTTCAAAATATATTAAATGTAAAAAATAGCTGAGGGTTGACCATCGGTGCAAGAGCAACCAAGTAGTCGAAAATACTATCAAACTCTAAGCTTACAACAAAACGGGTTCAACACCCACAGAATGATCCTATTTCCCAACATTAGGGGCAAGCACGACGAAATGAAGCTTGTAAGAAATAGTTAAATGATTAAATAATTGTATTATTAAAATAATTAATGCTTATGGAAATATGATAATAAGATATGATTTAAATATGATAATAAGAAAATGGATCAATTCCACGTCTTATTAATTGTTTAGAGAGCAATGAATGTTAACCCGTGGGTCTTTCTCCAGTCTACCCTACTGGATGAAAAGACAATATTTGCAGTTTATAATCCAACATATTCTTAGAGCATGACCAAGATTACCACGGTTGTTTACGCATTTTACAATCACATTAATATTGACTCTATTGTTTCTAGACGGCGTATCTTAAACAATTAAGGTCATACGCGATTTCGCAAAGCGACAAGAGAGCAATCACTCGGCCGGGAAGTCTATTACATGAAACATTCTTCGTCTCACTGAGCACGTTTTGAATCAAAAACCAATTAGAGCATTTTCAAAAACTAATTTCGCTAGTGTGAAAGTGAATCGTCTTTTTTGTTTTGCAAAAAAGTTATCATCGAGTTATTGTCTACAAATATCATTCTCTGAATTTAAATTTGATGTTACGTCAACCACAAAAAGTTATTTGCTCTTCAAAGCACAGACAGTAAGACAATTTTGTATAAGCATGGAACATTTTTTCCGATGAGGTTTTTCTTATCTAATCCGTAACTATATTAGATTTCCCTAATTAAAAATTCTATTTACCAGATTACAGATATTGTCATATAGACCTTTGATTCAATATCGGGCCCAAAAACGATATTTTGTATCCGTATCTCAGGAAATCACTCATCAATGTGTGAGCAAATAATTTGAAAAAAATAGTATTTATTGAAGAATAATTTTTTATTTCGATTTTCAGAATACAGATTCACGTCAGGAATTATTCTAAAGTTTATACAATGAATGACGCTGAAAATTACCTAAAATCATCTCTTGTTCAGACGTATCCTTCAATTAAATCCATATTGGAGGAATTTGAGGATGAACTTAGTAAAATGAAGGGAAGATGCCTTGACATTGGCTGTGGGCCCGGAAATCTGAGCAGAGAGTTAATTTTGCCGAAATTACCTCCAGAGTGTAGCTTAGTGGGTAAGTTCAAAAACGTTGAAAAATAAAACGTTGCGGATATTCTAACTAACCATTATATAGAATATATTTTCTTACATGAAAATAATTTTTTTTTCACTGCTAATTTAATAACGCAGGTGTTGATGTCTCCAAAAAAATGATCGATTATGCTCGAAAATTCTATGCTGACGAAAAACGAATGGCATTTAAAGTAATGGATATTGAAACAACCGATTTAAAAACAGAGGACGTAGAAGCTTATGATAATGGGTTATCTTTTTTTTGCCTTCATTGGGTTCAGGACTTAAGGTTTATTAATTAATTATTTCATTTATTCAATGCAGAATCCATAAAATTAAATTCTAAAATGTTCAGATAGGTTATAAACATAAATGTAGTTTTAAGTAATCATCACTCAACCCTAGGTGTTGATTTCTTCAAGATATTAATATTATTTAAAATCAAAAAATCATTTTTAGGAATCAAACGTAATAAAGCTTAATGAATATAATTTGAAAAATCGCAAATTCGCTCTCATAATTGGTTTCTCATATTATAAAAACAAAGTTCACTACATGTTGACGAAGATTTAAGCACAATATTTGATAACACATATTTCAGTGTAAATAATGTTTTTCACTCAGAGATAAGTCAAATAAAATTGTCGATCCTTTCAGTTCAGCTAAGAAAACAATATCTTTTGACGTTTTTATTTTTGTAAATAATAGAACGATTTTTATGTAAAAAAATGTTTAAATTTTCTACTGTAAAAGATGAATTTTCTGCCTAAATAGATGAATGCTCAACAAAACAGTTGAATTTTTAACCAAAAAAGATGAGGTTTTAACAAAATAGATTCATTTTCAACAAAATAATTAAATTTTCAACAGAATAGTTTAATTTTTACCAAATTGTTAAATTATTAACCTAAAAACATCAAATTTCAACCAAATGGTCGAGTTTTCAAACACGAAAGATTAAACTTCAACCAAAAATAGTTGCACTTTCAACCAAATAAAAAAGAACGAATGTTCAACAAAAGAGTTGAATTTTCGACCAAAAAGGATATGACTTTTTTTTAATTGTTCAATTTTCACCAAAATTATCAAATTTTCAACGAAATAGTTGGATTTTTAACTAAATACTGTAAATTTCGACCTACAAAGATGAATTCTCAACGCAAAATATAAAACTTGATATTTCAACCAAAAAAGAAGAATTTTCAACCAAATACAAATACCTGAATTTTGAAACAAATAGTTAAATTTTGTACCAAAACATATGCATTTTCGACTCAAATGATGACTCTGCAACCGAATAAATGAATTTTTAACTAAAATAGTTCAAGTTTTAACCAAAAAAGACAAATTTTCAACCAAAAAGACGAATTTTCTACAAAACATTTAAAGTTTTAAACTGAAAATATTAATTTTCTATCAAAAAGACGATATTTCAACAAAATACTTTAATTTTTTACCAAAAATATGAATAGTCAAATAAAATGATGAATCTTCTAAAAAAGCGAATTTCTAACAAAAATCAATCATCAACCAAAAATAGAAAAGTTCCATATTCAGTTAAACAATTAATTAAAAAAAAACGAATTTTCAACAAAATTGTCCAAATTTAAACCAGAACGATGAAATGTTTCGATGAAAAAAATGAACGTAATTTTATTATTATTATTATTATTTTATACAAGTAATTTTATTTTCAACAAAAAATATGAATTCTGAACAAATAATATAAATATTATCAACAAAAAAATTAAGTAGTTGCATTTTCAACCAAAGAATTTAATTGCCAAGCTAAAAAGACGATTTTTTCAGAAGACAGTTGAATTTTCAACCTGAAAATATGAATTTTCAACAAAAAATATGAATTCTGAACAAATAATATAAATATTATCGACAAAAAAATTAAGTAGTGGCATTTTCAACCAAAGAATTTAATTGTCAAGCTAAAAAGACGACTTTTTCAGAAGACAGTTGAATTTTCAACCTGAAAACTTGAATTTTCGACCAAAAAAGATGACTTGAAAAAAATAATTCAAGTTTTACCAAAACGACTTTTCAACAAAACACATGAATTTTTAGCCAAATATTTAAATTTTCAACCCAAAAATATACGTTTTCAACAAGAAATAGACTGTTTAAATTTCTAGTTTAAAAAATTACTTTTTAATAAAAAAACGAATTATCAACGATAATTAAATCCAATGAAAAAGACGAATTTTTAACAAAGTAGTTTGAATTATCCACCAAATAGATGAATTTCCAACAAAGAAGATTAATTTTCTACGCAATTAGATTGATTTTCAAAAAAATAATTGAATTTTCAACTAATAAGATAATTTTTAACCAAAAATAGAATCGTTAAATTTTCAGTTCAACAACTACTTTTCTCAAAAACAAACTAATTTTCAATCAGTCAAATTTAACTCAACGAGATGAATTTTTAACAAAGTAGTGGAATCCTGAACCAAAGTGACGAATTTTCACAAAAAAACGAATTCTCAACAAAATGGTTAAATTTTTAAATTACTAGATTAATTTTCAACCAAATACTTTATTTTTTAATAAAATAGTTAAATTTTCAATCAAAAACATAAATTATAAATCAAAAAATTAATTTCCAACCAAATAGTTTAATTTTCTACCAAATTGTGGAAATTTCAAGCCTACAAGACGTATTTTCTACAGAACAGTTGAATTTTTAACTTGAAAATATGAATTTTCAACAGAAAAGTTAATTTACGACCAAGTAATTGATTGAAAAAATTGAAAAATTGAAATTGAAAAAAAAATGAATTCTCAACGCAACATACACTAGTTAATATTTCAACCAAAAAACATGTGAGGTTGACATCAAAAACAGTCGAATTCAACTAAAAAAGATGAATTTTCAACCAAATGGGCGAGTTTTTAACTAAGAGGATGCATTTCTGAAGAAAAATGGAATAGTTAAATTTTCTCTTAACAAATAAAAAATTAACTTTTAAACAAAAACAGAGGAATTTTCTTATTCTGTTCTGTTAATTCTGATCGAATGTAAACGAAAAAACGAAAAAAGGGGAAGTTTCTTGAAAAAAGTGTTGAAAAAAAAATTTTTGAAACAGGGAAAAAGAGGGTAATATGGGAAAAAGTGTTAATCCTGAAATATGAAAGTGATTTCACACTACTAACTTATTATTTAACTGCATCTTTGCAGGGCCATCTTTCGAAAAATTCACAAACTATGCTAAAATGCATCATCAGAAAAAATACTAAATCTTCTCATATGAAAAAACTGTATAAAGAATTTAATTAAAAATATTCTCATACTTGTATCAGCTAGTCTTAACACATCATTCATTGCTCGACTGACTATTATATAAAATTATATTTATATTTTGTATTTAAAAAGAGGAGGGAAGTTAATTTTATCGTCAAATTACATTTTAAGTCACGTAATATGTGGATGCTCAACTTCGACATACGCATAAAACTGTGATTTCTATTATTGTTTCAATTCATAATTACGATGCAATATATAGTAAAAATTACTTAATAAAAAAACCAATTTGATTTTGGTTCAAGATGCGGTTACGGGAATATTTTGAAACTATTGCGCCCGGGAGGAAATATTATAGCTCTTGTCATTGTTAATGGATGTATGGTTTTTGCTTATCCGAAGCTCGCTGAATATCCGCGATATAAAGAATATATGAAGGTAACTTTATTGTTTTACTGGAAAGAAATTAGTACTGAATGAAGAAAATATCAGTACGAATACTGGTCGTAGAATATTCTTTTTTACCCATGTACTTTATCGGACAAACTATATCCGTATGTTTTTTTCTAATGATATTTCTTTATTTCAAGAAACATGAGTGACATTACTTATAATACAATAAATTAATTGTACAAATATTATTTTTTTATTCAGGATTATTTGAAATACATAACACCTATCCATTATGAAGAAAATCCGAGAGCCTCACTAAAGAAGATTTGTCAAGAAGTTGGCTTTGAAGTTGTGCACATAAGCATGAGAAATATAGCCTTATACTTTAAAGATGAAGAAGAATTGATGAGTGGGTTACTATTAAAGAATATCATAATTATAAAAAAAATTCATATTGTCTAATGTTTTTATCACATTTGCAGCACTTATGCTTTCCATAAATCCTTTTATTGGTCGAATGCCAGAGAGTATGCGAGATGAATATACACATGACTTATTGCAAGAATCCTTGAAACAAGGAAATTTTTACAAAAAGATGGGAAAAGATGCCTCAGAAGAACAAGGTTTCTTCGACTTATATAAATGTATAGTGATCCACTTGAAGAAACCCATATCTCAATCATAATAATAATTTTATAATAAAACAGTTGAAGCATCATTATTCTGTATATAATATTGGTTCATCAAATATATTAAAACATCCTGTCCCCTATAAATTACAAATTGCATGGTATAATTGCGACGTTACTCCATAATATAACTTCACACATGAGTGAGACGTATTACAATACATTTTATAATTTGATAGATTTTCTACTTTTTAAACTTTATGAAAAGCATTTTTGATCTTTTCAACGCAGTGTTTATTAAGGAAAAGCAATTTTTTATTGGTTTATGATAACATACTAGAAACCGCTTTTCCCCACAAAAACGAAAATTCTTACAAAAATCATTCTGCAGGATAAAAAATGTATTGTATTCATGAAAACCTTTGCATAAATTCTTTAATAAAGCAGTTAAAACATAAAAATTATCTTCAATCATTATAAATCTTGTTCGCTCAAAAGCGAGCCTAGCAGCGCCCCTCCTCGCGGCGGGGCATACTGAGATCTCTGTCACGTCGACCACCGCTGCTCTCAACAGTTCAGTTCTCTGCCATTAAGCACTAAGAGAAGACGCTACCGTTTAGTATCTTTATAACATAAAATTACATCCTTGTTTTGTACATTTAGAGTCAGTGAAATGAAGAAGAGAGTTCAACTAAAGGAAGAATTTATTTGGTCGATCACACCCATCTCCCGCGATAAATTCGGGTGAACAGGTGAATTTATTTGTGCGACGGTGAGGGGGGGTGATAGCGATGAGAACGATGGTTCAGTAGTAGTGCGAAACAAGTGAGCGGAGTGGGTGATTGTGACAATAATACATTCCTTTATCTATAGAATCGTGCCACTGCAGGGGTCCGGGGACGGTGTGGCGGCCTAGACGGATGCAGCCATTTTTAGAAGGGATGCCACCATTTTGAATTGTGGTTATCTGTAGGTAGTGTATATATATATATATGTACTGTATATCCATAGTATATATATAAGAAATCTGAGCCAATCACGAAGGGTCGGCTGGGTTGCTGCGCTGTCTCTGGGCCCTCTGTACGTGCCACGGGCTCGCAGCGCCTGACGCCATATTCGCTCTCTCTCTCTCTCTCTCTCTCTCTCTCTCTCTCTCTCTCTCTCTTTCTCTCCCACGTACCTTCCTTCTTTCTTACTTCTCTACCTTTCGCTCTCTCTCGGGCTGCACTTTATTCAATATATGCTTCGACTCGCGCCCAGTGCGTCGAACTTATGCTTCGACTCGCGCCCAGTGCGTCGAACTTATGCTCTGACTCGAACCCAGTGGGTCGAACTCATGCTTCGACTCGCACCCAGTGCGTCAAACTTATGCTTCGACTCGCACCCATCGCGTCGAACTTATGCTTCGACTCGCACCCAGTGCGTCGAACTTATGCTTCGTCTCGTACCCAGTAGGTCGAACTCATGCTTCGACTCGCACCCAGTGCGTCGAACTTATGCTTCGACTCGCACCCAGTGCGTCGAACTTATGCTTTGACTCGCACCCAGTGCGTTGAACTTATGTTTCGACGCGCTACATAGCGTCGATCAGCTCACACCACGTGAACATGAAAAAGACAGACCGTGAGTTTCGACTCGCTCTAAGCGTCGAGGCTCATAGCTAAAATTTATCAATCGCTTACAGGGAGATGAATCCGAACACTTCCTAGCGAGCTCTGGTACGAGTCATCCAACATTCAACTCGAATAGTAACTGAGATGCCTGATGAGAAGTGGACAGATGGGCTAATCCAGAGCCGACTTGAGCTGTTAGAGGGATATTTGGCCGACTTCATGTCACAGCATGTCGAACTTCTGATGATCGATGATTTGCAGGATGATCCTTACTTTTTGGACAACCAATATTCGGAGGTTGACGACCTATACATAGCTGCGCGGGACCGTCTCTACGACCTTCGTTACAAACTCAATCCTGTATTAACCACTTCAACTAGTTCGCCAAGGGCTCTAATCGCCGGAGCAACTGGATCTGCCAACGCATCTACGATGTCGAAAAACTGTACTACTTGAAGACTGGATTACAGGGGGAGGC
Source organism: Andricus curvator (assembly GCA_932195095.1). Lineage (NCBI taxonomy): Eukaryota > Metazoa > Arthropoda > Insecta > Hymenoptera > Cynipidae > Andricus > Andricus curvator. The sequence continues at coordinate 78,779 of CAKNYM010053427.1, forward strand.
CAAGACGGCTCTTGATCCTATTCAAATCACTCAGGACAATTACGCCATTGCTTGGTCAATATTGGAGGCACGTTACGATCATCGTCGTCTGCTTGTTCAAGAGCACTTGAAAGCCCTCAAAAGGTTACCTCATCTAAGAGACGAATCCGCTACAGGATTGCAGAAATTTGTGGATGAACTTGAGCGACCCCGTAGTCAGCTTGCATTATTAGAACGACCAGTTGACGCATATCATCCAACGTTTGCTGAACTCATCTCTCTGAACTCTCGCAGAACACGCCACACAGCAGCCGGACCCCGATCTCTCAAAGTTTTTGCACGTAAAGATGTAGCCGTCAAAGCACAACTCTGCTTCAATTGTCTATAGGTTGATCATGCCGCCCGAACCTGCCCATTGCTTATCTCGTGTCGCACCTGTGGGGCACCTCATCATACCAAACTTCACGGTAGTAACGAGAAGAGAACCGGTGGAGTCATTGATTCGGGCATTCCACCCAAAGCTCGCAAGGAAGACGCCTCGACCCCTGCATCCAATTCAGGCCAAATGAATATTACGCGGCAATGACAATCACTACTTCCAACAGCAATGGTCAGCTTGAGTGACGGAGGTAACCGTACGGAGAGGGTTGGAGCGCTCATTGTTCCGTGTTCAGAAGTCGGAATCGCTGTAGTCAATGGTCAAGTTATCGATGCCGCAAGGCTTCAGACGTCAGTCTACATCAAGATCAACCAAAAACTTCCACCAGTCAAAATCGAAGTGTACGGTCTGAAACACATCGGCATCACTACCCCACCACTCCACTGCGATCTCGATATAGCATCTCGCTTTGGCAATCTCAGGCTGGCTGACCCAGACATGCTCAGACCGGGACCAGTCGACGCTATCCTCGGAGCGGATATCTACAGTCGTGTGATCTTACCGAGCCTCATGAAACAGGGAGATCTTTTCGCTCAAAAGACGGTGTTTGGCTGGGTATTCACCGGGGCTCTCCAGGCTCCTTCATCGGCGGCACAAAGGCTCACGCTCTGCACTGTCCAGTCACCTGACGACACCCATAAATGGCACGAACAATTGATAGACCTGATGCAGAAGTTTTGGTCAATCGAAGAAATTCCTCGAACTGTAAAAAAATCTCGTGAGGACGAAGCTTGCAAAGGTATCTTTCAGAACATGCAGCAACGTGAAAAGAGTGGCAGATACGTCGTGCCACTTCCTCTCAAGCCAGGTGGTAGTCAGCTCTTAGGGGAGAGTCGAATGCAACGGGATCCAAATTTGTCTACTGCATATGTAAAATTCATCGACGACTATCTCCAGTTGGGACACATGAGAGAGCTTACTCCACAAGAGCTCAATGACTCGACTGTCCAAGTCAACTACATTCCCCATCATGGAATTTGGCAGAGACAGGACAACGGCAAGAAATTGCGGGTGGTCTTTAACGCGTCTAGCTCTACATCGACCGGACGCAGCTTGAACGACGTCCTTTACGCTGGGCCCAAGCTTCAAAATCATCTAGCAGCCGTGGTGATAAGATGGAGGATGCATCGAGTAGCGTACTGTGCCGACATCAGAATGATGTTTCGTCAAATTCGGATACTCCCGAACCACGTACACTTGCAAAGGATCATCTGGACTCCATCAGCTACCGAGCCTGAACGATACTACGTTCTGCTCACTGTCACATATGGGAAAACTTGCGCTCCATACCTGGCGCTCAGGACCCTCAGGCAATTATGTGATGACGAAGGCCGCTCTCTGCCCGAGACTGTCGACTCCGTCGAGAAGGACCTCTATGTGGATGACTTTTTGGGAGGCGCTATTGAAGTCGAATCCGCTCGCAGGAGAATCAATCAGTTGAATAGCTTGCTTAAGGCGGGCAGCTTCGAGCTAAAAAAATGGGTCACCAACAGCCCAGAGCTCCTGAGCAATCTGCCTCTCGAGGATCGATTGCGTCCTAGCTGGATGCATCTCTCAACCGGAGGCCCTGTCAGCGAATTAGGTATTGCGTGGGATCCCATCTCTGATAATTTTCGTTTCTCGCCCCCTCCGTTTAAGGAGACCGGTCTTATTGCCAAACGCAGGGTGTTATCTGAAATCGCTAGGTTCTTCGATCCAGCCGGATGGCTCACTCCCATAACTGCCGTAGCCAAAATGTTCCTTCAAGACCTCTGGAACAAGAAGCTTGATTGGGATCAAGAATTAACAACGAACCTGGCATGTCATTGGAGACAGTTTCGAAACGATCTGCACGACGTCTCTACTCTCGCTCTACCCCGCTGGCTGGGACATAATCCAGGGAACAAACTTCAACTCCACGTTTTCTCGGACGCAAGCATCCGTGCTCTCGCAGCCGCTGTGTACGCAAGTGTATTCGCTCATTCAGACTCGACGGAAGTTCATCTTGTCATTGCAAGAGGCAAGCTCGCCTCTCTTAAGGACTTGAGCCAATCGAAGAACACTCGCATGACCATACCGAGGCTTGAACTACGAGCGGCTCTCTTGGCTGCAAAACTTTTGCAAACTACAGCACAACAACTGGACGTCGCTTTAGAAGACTGCCGCGCCGGGACAGACTCAAATGTTGTTCTACGCTGGTTGCGCTTAGAGGAACCAGTCGGCAATGAACTAGTGGACAATTACATCAGTCACGTACAAGAGTTGCTGCCCAAGGAGATATGGGATTACGTGCCATCCGCTGAAAACCCAGTCGACATAGCCACCAGAGGCACCTCTCCTTCCAACCTTGCTCAAAACCAGCTGTGGTGGCACGGCCCTGCATGGCTTACCGATCCTCAATCGTGGCGGAATGTCGCAAGAAAAACCTCAGATGACTTGTTAGAGTTAAGACGATCATCGTTGGAGCGCATGCAATGCTTGTACACTCTAACTGTAGAGAAGAACATCTGCGAACAGTTTTCAAATCTGTTTAAATTGCTCAAAGCACTGATCCGCTGCCGACGACTGTTCAAACTTCATGATGACTCTACACCTACCCCATTGTTTCCGCTCACGGCCAAGGAAATCGACCAAGAGTTCTTAATGCAAGTCAGAGCAAGACAACAGAAAGACTTTCCATATGAAATAGAACTCATCAAGGAAGGCAAAGTACTTCCAAAAAGGAATCGCTCAAGAAGAATCAATCCTTTTCTCGACGATCAAGAAGTCCTTCGAGTTAGGGGCAGGTTTCTGCATTCAAATCTTTCATTCGATGAGCAACATCCCGTCATCCTGAATGGACACTGTCACTTCTCTGTATTGAAGATCGATTGTGCCCACACAAAATCACTGCATGAAGGCTTTCGATTGACTTATTCATATCTCATACGCCGAGCATGGATCATTGCAGGGAGATCAAAAGTCAAAGCGATGTTGCGCACCTGTACCGTATGTTTGAGACTCTCTAAGCGGCCGATGATTCAACAAATGGCCTCCTTGCCCCCGCAGAGAGTTACGGCTGCTCGACCCTTCTCACGTACTGGCGTCGATTACGCCGGGCCATTTCAAATACAAAGATCCAAAGGAAATGGCGTATCCACCTTCAAGGCGTATGTCGCAGTGTTCGTCTGTCTTGTGACGAAGGCCATTCACCTTGAACTAGTGGGTGATCTCACTACAGCAAGTTTTCTCGGTGCTCTAGCCCGATTTATTGGACGTCAAGGGATACCCACTGAGCTCTGGAGCGATAATTCAACGACGTTTCATGGCGCTGATGCTGAGTTAAGGCGACTGCTCAAAGAGGCTGAGATCGACTGGGGGTGCGTGGCCGATTCGTTGGCCAAAGACGGAATCGATTGGCGTTTCATTCCGCCCTCCACCGCCACTTTGGGGACATATTGGAGGCTGGAGTCAAGTCGGTGAAAACTCACTTGCGGTGGGTCGCCGGTTCCATCCGCTTCACCTATGAGGAGTTCTACACTCTTCTCGTCCAAATCGAAATGATTATGAATTGTCGACCCCTGACGCCACTCTCTGGAGACCTCGACGGCCTCGATGTGCTCACTCCTGCGCATTTCCTCGTCGGCAGCCCGCTTATATCAATCCCGAAGCCCAGCAGTGCAGAAGCTAACCTCGATCGCCTGACTCATTGGGAGCTAGTTCAGGGAACACGTGACAAGTTCTGGACCAGGTGGAGCAGAGAGTACCTGAATACTTTGCAGCAGCGCAACGAATGGACCTCTCCGCAGCCTAATCTATCCAAGGGAGACGTCGTAATCTTGCTTGATCCGTCGCTGCTTCGGCCTAATGGACAATGGCCGATTGGTCGAATTCTGGAGGTTTATCCTGGTCCAGATGAATTAGTGAGGGTGACATCGGTCATGACCGCCAGTGGCACATACACAAGAGCGATTTCAAAATTAGCCAGAATTCGGCCTCACAACTCTTCAACCGCAACCTCCAACGTCACGCCCCTCCTGGCGGCGGGGCATACTGGGATCTCTGTCACGTCGACCACCGCTGCTCTCAACAGTTCAGTTCTTTGCCGTCAAGCACGAAGAGAAGACGCTACCGTTTAGTTTTTTTATAACATAAAATTACTTCCTTGTTTTGTACGTTTAGAGTCAGTGAAATAAAGAAGAGAGTTCAACAAAAGGAAGAATTTATTTGGTCGATCACACCCATCTACCGCAGAACAATCGTACAGAATAATGATAATAATCTTTTATTCCGAATATCTTATTTCCAGAAAATCAGAAAGACTATCAAAAGGTCAATCAATCTGTTTTGTTGCAACAAACCACTTTTTGAGTTATATTTAGTGTTATTTTTTAAATAATAAATCATTTTTCCTTGTATAGGCAAAGTGAACAATTTTTCTGATTTTTATAAATCGCTATAGACAGATTATAAAACTTCATCAAAGGTTACTCAATAGATCATTCGAAGCCACATTAAAAGGTGCAGATTTACATACAATACAGCACTGTTCTATTTTCAAATTCAAAGAAAACTTTTTTGGTATGAACAAGGTAAATAATTTCATTTGAAATTCGAAAGAAACACGGTATGGATAGTTAGGTCATGAAAGATCATGAAATGTGCTTCAATAGGTCAATAGATGCGTCTCAAAGACCCGAACAAATAAATCATATACACAGTGCTGTTATTTTCCCGAAATTAAAAAGTTTTCCGCATATAAACAGGATAAACAATATATTTTTTTTAATTTATAAATCAGTATTCTTAGATCCTAAGAGGTTATGAAAGATTCGTCAATAGGTCATTCGACGCATCTCGAAGAAGCAAACAATTTTTTTTATGAGATTAATTAAGGAGATTATTTACCTTCTTTTTTTTAGATATTATTAATTATAACAGCACTATATTTGATGTAAATTTTCGCATATTGAGTCACTTTGAATAGTGTTAATACTTATATAGCTCCCATGAAAATCATCTGCATTAATCCGATGCAAAAAATCTACAAAGTTCGAGCACATGAATTTGTGAAATGAAAATTAGCCAAGTAATTTGGGAAAAAATATTTATAATATATAGTCTACGAAACATAAAAAATATTACTAACATTTCATAGAGCACACATGCAAAACGTATTTTCTCTTTTTTGATCAATGTAAAATCTAAAAAATATTCGTATTGATCAACAGGGTTAGTGCACCAGTATCCGGACACGTACCAGTGGTCGGGCGAATATTTATTCTCTCTTAAACAAATTGTTATAATGTTATAAAAATTCAGTCATATGAAAGATATTGACATCTATTTTCTAACCTATTTTTGACAATTTGCAAAATTTAATACCTTTTTTATTTATGGCCTTCTGAAAGTTGTTGTTGTCCGATCACCAGTACATTTACCCTATAAACTAATTATGGTTCAATTTGTTCCAGTACATTTTATACCTAAGCAAAGGGTAGAAAAGTAAATAGTAATATCTCTCTAGAAAAATGTTTCAGAAACTCTCAATTGTTATTGTTTAGTAACAAAAATTATTAAAAAATTAAAAATGTGGTACTGTTCCTTGGACATTTTTTTTTCTCGAAAATTTTAAAAACAATCAGTACATTTAAATTAGTATAATTGCTAAATATATATTCAAATAAATTTATAAAATTTTATAATTTATTTCGAATATTTGTTGCTTGATTTTATGAGACAATGAGTACCTACATGGCTGTAAAATAAGCACAATTTCATCATTATTTGTAATGCAATACGATTTTTTCATAATTATGTGATAATGAACATTTGATCTTGAATATATCCGAAAATATTGATGGTACGAAAACAAGGTGAGTTTCCGAATCAGCGCTTCAAAATACATAAAGAAATGCCATAACAATCGAATAAACACAAATTTTATAAAATTTTGTAACATAAGGTCTGGCCTGGGGCTAGCCAAAGAAAACGTTACACTTTTGGCCAGGCCCCGAGGCCAGACCGTCTGGTCAGCGTCAAGACTGGAAACCAGACGGTCTGGTCTCGACTGGGCCAGCGCCAGAAGATTTTTCGACACGGAATAGTAAAGATGTATTTATCTATATATGAACAATTCATGACAATTAGATTGAATCTTGAACTAAATATTGTGTTCATTGAGTGCAACTGCAGTCATTAAGATTTCAAATAGACTACAGTAACCTACAGTCTTCGATCTAAAGACTCTACTTTGATGCTTTATAAAGTTTATAATAATAAAATAACAAATATTTGTTACTCAGGTTAAATAAAATAAATTTGAAGCACCTTAAAAGTTCAAAGTACGGTCTAAATTTCGACTCGGGCATGCGCAATATCGCAAAACGATAAGAGAGCAAACATTCGACCGGGAAGTTAGTTACATGAAATATTCTTCGTCTCACTGAGCATATTTTGATTTGAAAACTAATTAAAGCATTTTTGAAAAGTAATTTCGATAGCGTTAAAGTGAATTGTCTTTTTTCGTTCACAAACAAATTATCTTCCAGTTGTTGCATTCAACTATCATTCAAATTCGTATTTCGATGTTGCGTCAACTACAAAAACCTATTTGTTCTCCAAAGCACAGACAGTAAGCAAAGTTTGTATGAGCATGAAATATTTTTTTCAATGACGTTTTTGTTACCTAATCTGTAACTATACATTAGGTTCCGAGAAAATGTTAGGAAAAAAGCTTTTTTGGCATGAAGCGCATTTAATTTAATTTCATATATCCTAACAGCCGAAGATAATTACAGGTTATAGAGCTTAGAATACTGGATTATATTTTGCTTAAACTTATTGTAGCTTTTGAAATTAGCTTAAAGATAAGCGTGACATTAAATCTCAGATTTTTAATAATCCTATCTGGATCGCGGATATTATCATATAGACCTTTGATCTAATGTCGGAACAAGAAATGGTATTTTGTATCCGTATCTCAGGAAATCAGTCCTCAATGTGTAAGCAAATAATTTAAAAAAATAATATTCAATGAAGAATAATTTTTTGTTTCGATTTTTAGAATACATACTCACCTCTGGAATTATTCTAAACTTTATACAATGAATGACGCTGAAAATTACCTTAAATCATCTCTTGCTCAGACGTATCCTTCAATTAAATCCATATTGGATGAATTTGAGGATGAACTTAGTAAAATGAAGGGAAGATTCCTTGACATTGGCTGTGGGCCCGGAAACCTCAGCAGAGACTTAATTTTGCCGAAGTTGCCTCCAGATTGTAGTTTAGTGGGTAAGTACAAAAACGTTTAAAAATAAAACGGGTCGGATATTCTAACTAATAATTATACATAATATATTACCTTACGTAAAAATAACTTTTTTTACTGCCGATTCAATAACGTAGGTGTTGATATCTCAAAAAAAATGATCGATTATGCTCGAAAATTCTACGCTGACGAAAAACGAATGACATTTAAAGTAATGGATATTGAAACAACCGATTTAAAAACAGAGGACGTTGAAGCTTATGATAATGGCTTATCTTTCTTTTGCCTTCATTGGGTTCAGGACTTAAGGTTTTAAATTTAATATTTAATTTATTCAATGCAGAATCCATAAAATTTAAAACTAAAATGTTCAGAAGGTTTATGAACATGAATTTAGTTTTAAGTAATCATCACTCAACCCTAGGTGTTGATTGTTTTAAAGTATCAGTATTGTTTAAAATCAAGAAAGCATTTTTAGGAAGCAAACGTAATAAAACTCAATAATTATAATCTGATACTTTTCTTCCGTAAAAGATGAATTTTCCGCACAAATAGACGAATGTTCAACGAAACAGTTGAATTTCTAGCCAAGTTGTTAAATTTTCTATTTACAAATATGAATTTTCAACGAAGTGGTCGAATTTTCAAACGAAAAAGATTGAACTGCAACCAAAATCATTTCCAACCAAATAATTGGATTTTTCAGAAAAAAGTTAAATTTTCAACAACAAAAAATAAATTTTCAATACAAATGAAGGAATGTTCAACAAAACTGTTGAAATGTCTAAAAAAAAATATGATTTTTTCAAAAAAATTCTTCAATTTTCAATCAAATAATTCAATTTTCAGCAAATAGTTGAAATTTTACCCAGATACTGGAATTATCTACTTTCAGAGACGAACTTTCAACGAAAAAGTCGAATTTTCAAATAAAAAAGATTGAAATTCGACCGAAAATAGTTTAATTTTGTACTCGAAAAGTTGAATTTCCAGCAAAAAGAAGAATTCTCAACGAAAAATATAATACTTGATATTGTAAGCAAAAGAAAAAGAATATTCTAATAAAATAGTCCAATTTTAACCAAATAGTTGGATTTTAAATTAATTAATTAAATTCTCGACAACATAGTTAAATTTTCAAACAGATAATTGAATTTTCAAGCAACAAAGATGAATTCTGAACCAAAAAGACGAAATTTCAAACAAGCAAATTAATTTTCTACCAAAAAATACGAATATATAACCAAATACAAATACATTAAATTTCGAACAAATAGTTAAATTTGCAGCCAAATATATACATTTTTTACTGAAATCATGGAGTGAAGAATCTTTTACAAAAAAGACGAATTTTCAACTGAAAAAAATCCATTTTCAAGAAAAAATAGAATAGTCACGTTTTCAGTTTAAAAAATTAATTTTCAACAAGAAAAAGAGCTATTAACAAAGTACTTAAAGTTTTAAATAATGAGATAAACTTGCAACTAAAACGATGAATCTTCTACCAGAAAATGATTTTTTAACAATGTGGTTAAACGTTCAACCAAGTAATTGAATTTTCATCAAAAAAGATGAATTTTCAACGAAATATGTAATAGCTCATTTTTGAACAAAAAAATTAATTTTAAATAAAAAAACAGTCAAAATAGTTGTATCCTCAACCATAGAAGATTCATTTTCAACCAGTTACATTTTTAACCAAAAAAAGAACATTCTACCAAAAGAGATTAATTTTTAAACGAAAAAAGATGAATTTTCAAAAACATAGTTGAATTTAAAGAAAAAATTCAGTTGAGTTTCCAACAACAAAATATGGTGACTTCAAGTTCAAAATTCCCTAAATTTCTCTGACCAGTTTTTCCTTTTCCCTGACTTTCGTAACACCAAATAGTTCAATTTTCAGCTAAAACGATGAATATTAAACAAAAAAATGCATTTTTTACAAAGTAGTTGAACTTTAAACTAACTTGATGATTTTTTAACAAAAAAAGTATTCTCAACAAAACATGTAGTAGTTAATTTAAAAAAAGATTTTAATTCGAAATAAAAAACAGTTGGATTCAACCAAAAAAGGCGAATTTTCAACTGACTAGTTGAATCTTCAAACAAATCAGATTAATTAACAACCAAGAAATTGCAATTTGCAAACAAAACAAATTAAATTTTAACCAAGAATACTAGGATTTTCTTATTCGGTTCTATTAATTTTTTGAAAACAGGGGGAAAAGTAAGAATTGTTTACAAAAATGGAAAAAGGGAATATGGAAATGAGTGGTCAGTTTGAAATATGAAAGTGATGTTATACTTCTCAAGTTATTATTTAACTGTACGGTTGCAGGCCCAACTTTCGGAAAATTTACGAAAGTTAAAATTATCGTCAGAAAAAATACTAAACAATGTTCTAAAATGAAAAAAATGTCACACATTTTTACGAGGGGGGGGGGGGGGGCAAAAAAATCACTGAAAATAGCGTCACGTAATACGTGGATGCTCCCATACGACATATACATAAAATCGTGATTTGAATTATTGTTTGACTCATAATTACGTTGCAATATATGGTACAAATTATTTGATAGAAAACAAATTGATTTTGGTTTAAGGTGCGGTTATGGGAATATTTGTAAACTATTGCGCCCAGGAGGAAATATTATAGCTCTTTTCTGTGTTGATGCATCTGTGTTCTTTACTTATCCGAAGCTCGCTGAATATCCGCAATACAAGGAATATATGAAGGTGACCTTATTGTTACATGGGAAAGAAATAAGCACTGAATCAAGAAAATATCAGTACGAATAATGGTCATAGAATATTTTCTTGAATCATGAAAATATTCCATCTTCCGCATTCGTACCGATATTTTTTGCATTCAATGCTAATATTTTTCTATGGACTGTATTGGAAAAACTATATCCGTATGGTTCTCAAAATCATATTTTTTGTATGCAAAAAAACATCAGTAGACTAAATCACTTATAATAAATACAATAACTTAATTGTACAAATCTCAATTTTTTATTTAGGATTATTTGAAATACATAACACCTATCCATTATGAAGAAAATCCGAGAGCCTCACTAAAGAAGATTTGTCAAGAAGTTGGCTTTGAAGTTGTGCACATGAGCATGAGAAATATAGTGTTTCATTATAAATATGAAGAAGAATTAATGAGTAGGTTATTATTAAACAATATCATAATTATAAAAAAAATTTATATTTTTTAATATTTTTATCACATTTGCAGCACTTCTGCTTTCCGTAAATCCTTTTATTGACCGCATGCCAGAGAGTATGCGAGATGAATATACGCACGACTTATTGCAAGAAACTTTGAAACAAGGAAACTTTTACAAAAAGATGGAAAGACATGCCTCGCAAGAACAAACTTTGTACGACTTATATAAATGTATGGTGATCCACCTGAAGAAGCCTATATAATAACAATTTTATTAGGATAGTAAAATATTTGAAGCACCATTATTCTGTATATGATATTAGTTCATAAAATATATTTAAACAACCTGGCCCCTATATATTTCAAATTCACTGTAAAAACTATGGTTCCATTTTGATTGAACATAATTTTTTTGGCGTCCTATTATAATACCAACTCGTCTTGTTTTGAAGCCATCGTTCGCACGATTTTATTTTGCTAACTTCAGATTGAAAAGTGATACCAGGGTGTCTACTTAAATCCTGGAAAAAAATTCCCTGACAATTCCAGGGTTTTCCAGGTATCTCAAGTTTTTTTCAGGTACAATTTTTTAAGCATTTTTTTAAACAATCGACTCGGAATATGTATACAGTTTCGCGAGTTTATTATAAATTATGTTCTTTTTTCAGTTTCTAGGGATTCAATTAATATGTTTAATTTATAAAGCTTTGAAAAATTAGATTTCAATATATTCTTAAATATATTAGAAATATCGATTAATTAAATAATACTAAAAAGTTAATTAATGATTTTTTGAATTTTTCTCTAAAGTCCATGAATTTGAAAAACTTCAAATCTTTAACTTTTCAAGTAAAAATATTGCATTTCCATCAAGATAGATAGATTTTTAACCAAATAGTTGAATTTTCAATTTTAAAAAAGAACAATTTTCAACCAAATACTTGAATTTTAAACTAAAAAAGATCAGTCTTTAACCAAAAAAAAATTATTAAATTTTCAATCAAAAAAAATTTTCCACAACAAGGATTAAAAAGTTTCAACCAAAATGATAAATCTTCAACTGGAATAGGTGAATTTTAAACCAAAAAGATGAATTTTCGACTAAAAAAAAAATTTTCAAACAAAAATTGAATAGTTAAATCTTCAGTTAAAAAAATTAATGTTTAGCCAAAGAGCTGCATTTTCAACTGAAATAATGGAATATTCAATTGGAATACTTAAATTTTCAGTTTAAAAAAAAATTGATTTCAATCCAAAAAACTACTAATTTTGAAAAAAAAATTGTTACATTTTCAAACATAGTGATGAATTTTCAACTAAAATGATGTATCTTCAAACTGGAATAGTTGAATTTTTAACCAAAAATATGAATTTTCTACTAAAGTAATGAATCTTTAACTAGAATAATTGAATTTTCAACCTAAAAGATGAATTTTTATCCAAGAAATTGAACAGTTTAACTTTTTTTTTGAAAAATTAATGTTCAACCAAAGAGATGAATATTTACTGAAATACTTAAATTTTCAACCAAGAGGATGAATTTTCAAACAAAAAGATGAATTTTTTACCAAAAACACGATTAAAAAAAACATGAAGTTTCAACTGAAAGAGACCATTTTTCAACTGAATAGTTGCACTTTGAACTAAAAAAAAAAAAACAAGTTTCAACCACAAATGGAACAGTTAAATTTTTAGTTTAAAGGAAAACAATTTGCAACCAAACTGATGAATTTTTCATTAAAATAATGCATTTTCGACTGGAATAGTTGAAATTTAAGTCAAAATGATGAATTTTCAACTGAAAAAGATAAATTGTCAATCAAAAATTGATTAGTTAAATTTTTAGTTAAAAAATTAATGTTCAGCCAAAGAGCTGCATTTTCAACTAAAATAATGGAATATTCAGTTGAAATAATAACATTTTCAGTTTAAAAAAAAAATAACTTCAACCAAGAAAATACTAATTTTCAAAAAAACAGTTACATTGTCAAACAAAGTGATGAATTTTCAACTAAAAAACAATGCATTTTCAAACTGGAATGAATTTTCAACTAAAAAGGATAAATTGTCAACCAAAAATTGAATGATTAAATCTTCAGTTAAAAAAATTAATGTTCAGCCAAAGAGCTGCATTTTAAACTAAAATAATGGATTATTCAATTGGAATAGTTACATTTTCAGATGAAAAAAAATTAATTTCAACCAAAAAAAAGTAATTTTCAAAAAATAGTTACCTTTTCAAACAAAGTGATGGATTTTTATCTAAAATGATAAATCTTCAAACTGAAATAGTTAAATTTTAAACCAAAAAGATGAATTTTCAGCTACAATGATGAATCTTTACCTACAATAATTGAACTTTTAACTAGAATGATGGAATATCCAACTGGAATAGATGAATTTTAAACCAAAAAGATAAATTTTTAACTAAAATTATGGATATTTAACTGTAATACTTAAATTTTGAACCAAGAAGATGAATTTTCAAACAAAAAGAGTAATTTTCTACCAAAAAAGACGATTTAAACAAAAAAATACATGAATTTTGAACTGAAAAAGACCATTTTTTAACCAAATAGTTGCATTTTGAACTAAAAAACATAAATTTTCAACCACAAATGGAACGATTAAATTTTTACTTAAAAATAAATTGAAACCAAAAAGATGAATTTTTAATCAGGAGGGGTAATTTGTAACAAAAACACGAATTTTCAACTCAAAAAGATAATTTTTCAACCGAAAATTGAATAGTTCAATTTTTATTCAAAAAATTTAATTTCAACCAAAGAGATTAATTTTTAATTATAATAATAAATCTTCAAAAAAGAAAAATAACTTTTAACAAAAGAATTTAACTTTCAACCAAGTAAGTAAATTTTGATTCCAAAATGATGAATTTTGAACGAGCAAAGTAGTAGTTGCTATGCCAAACCAAAGAAATTTTTATTTTTAATTAAAGACGTTTGCATTCAACCTAAAAGGGTGATTTTTCAACATGAGTTGAATTTGCAACTAAGAAAAATTGTTGAGTCCAAGAGAAAAAATTGCAAACAAACTGTTGAATTATCAAGCAAAAAATGAATTTTCAACCAGCTACTTGAATTTTCAACTAAAAACGATCAATTTTCAACCAAAAATAGAATATTAAAATTTCAGTTAAAAAAATTAATTAAAAAAAGAAAAATAATTTTCAACAAAATAGTTAAATACATTAATATGAAGCTACGTTTACAAATGAAAAATCATTGTTATTCAATTTTATATATCAAGTTAAAAACAAATTAAGCACACTCTCGAATAAATTCCCTGACTTAAAAAAAATCCCTGACATTTCCAGGTTTTTCCAGGAATATAAAAATTCCCTGACAATTCCAGGTTTTCCAGGTTTTCCAGGTAGGGAGACACCCTGGATACGTACAAGCGAACTAAAATAATGCACAGGAAGTATTGCTTGAATTGCTTGCAACTTCATGCTTAAAATAAACAGAAAACCATCACTTATTCCGGGTATCTCAAAAATTCAGTTCCGTATTATGAATCTTTCTCTAAAAAATAGGTGTGTCATGAAAATATCAAAAGCATTGTTGTAGCTTTTTCTTAATGCCTATTGGGTAATTTGAAAAACTCGAAGGATCTATCTTGCCAAATTCACAGAAGTAATGAAGAATCGAGTTTCCGTTGTTCAAGATTTATTAATTTAAAATTTTATTATTAGATTTTCAGTAAAAATAATTAATTTCCATCCATGAAAAATAAAAAAACAGTTAAATTAAACCAAGAAATACAAATTTTCAATAGAAGAATTACATTTTCAACCAAGAAAGATTTTTCAATCAATGAAGAAAAAAAATCTCATCTAAAATTTTGAGTTTTTAAGTTATAACGACGAATTTTTGAAAAAAAGTTGAATGTTCAACTTGAAAATATGCATTTTCTACAAAAATAATTGAATTTTCTACTTAAAATTCTGCATTTTCAATCAAAAAAATAACTTTTTAACCAAATAGTTAAATTTCAACCGAAAAGGTTATATTTTTACCAAAAAAAAAAGATGAATTTTCAATAAAAAATAGAATGGTTTAATTTTAAGTTAGAGAAATATGTTTATAACCAATTAAAATGAATTTTCAATGGAATAGTTAAATCTTCATCCAAACAGATTAAATGTTTATCAAAAAAAAATCGACGAAAAATTGAATAGCTACATTTTTAGTTGAAAAAATTAATTTTCAATAAAAAAGAAACTAATTTTCGACCAAAAGGATGAAATTTAAACCAAAGAAGAATAATTTTTAACAAAATATATGAATTTTCAACCAAATATTTTTATTTTTAATAGAATTTTCAACCTAATAGTTGCATTTTTAACAAAAAATGTTATATTGCTACCACAAAAAAAATTTCAACAAAATAAATGAATTTTCAACTAAAAAAGATCAATTTTTGACATAATAGAATAGTTTGATTTTAAGTTGAAGATATAAGTTTGTAAGCAAATAAAATTAATTTTTAACGAAATAGTTGAATTTTTAAACAAACAGATAAATTTTCAACCAAAAAGATTGAATGTCTATAAACAGATTTTCGACGAAAAATGGAATAGTTACATTTTTAGTTTGAAAAAACTTATTTTCGATTTAAAAAAACATATTTTCTATCAAAAAAGAATAATTTTCAACAAAATACATGAATTTTCAAACAAACATTTTAATTTTAATTGAAATTTTTAACCAAAAATGTTAATTTTCTACCAAAAAAAAGACAACTTTTCAACAAAAAAGATGAATATTTGGTTAAAAAAGATCAATTTTCAACAGGAAATAGAATGGTTTAATTTTTAGATAGAGAAATAAATTTTTAAAGAAATAAAATATATTTACAGCGAAATAATTAAATTTTCAACCAAACAAATGAATTTTCTACCAAAAAGATTAAATGTCTTTAAAAAAAAAATACGACAAAAAATTAAGTTCAATTTTTAGTTTAAAAAATTGATTTTCACTAAAAAAAACTAATTTTCAAACAAGGAAAAATTAATTTTCAGTAAAAAAAAAATAATTTTCTACCAAGAAAGGATAATCTTTAACAAAATACATGAATTTCCATCCAAATATTTTAATTTTTAATGGAATTTTCAGCTAATAGTGGAATTTTCAACCAAAAAGGTGAATTAGTCACCAAGAAGATTAATATTCTACCACAAAAGACACACAAAAGTTTCAAGAATATACAGAAATTTTCAAACATATATGTAATTGAATTTTAAACTGAAGAAGATTAATGTTCAAACAAACATGATATAGTTACATTTTTAGTAAAAAATTAATTTTCAAAAAAAAAAACTAATTTTGAACCAAAAAAATTGATTTTCTACCTTAAAAGAATAATTTTTAATAAAGTATATGAATTTTTAACCAAGTAGTTGAATTTTCAGCTGAAGGAGATAAATGTTCAATCAAACATGGAATAGTTAAATTTTCAGTTGAAAAAATAATTTTAAAAAATGTTAACAAAATAGTTCAATTTTGAGAAAAAGATTTTTCAACTAAAATTATGAATCATGAACAAAATAACTGTATTTTTATTTATAAAAAGTAAAATCAAAATATTTATTCATTTTTCACCCTAAAGGACACTAAAGCCTAATTTTTTCAAATTTAAACGCTCGATATATAAATAATTGTTAAACTCTTGTGCATTTCAAAGATTCAAAAAAATACGTAAGTCTACGCTACCATTCTCAATTATGTAAATTGAATCAACGAATTCAGAGGTTTTCAAAATTATATCGTTTTAAGCAATTTTAAATTAAAAACTTAAAAAATGGAAAGATTAAATTTTTTTTAACTGAACAATTTTTGAATTAGAAGTAAAATTATTTTAATTTTAGGTTCTTACAAATTTATAATTGTTCAATTGTTATTCATCAATCAAAAATTGTTTTGAAATCTTTTTTAAATATTCTCTTATAATTATTATTTTTTAAAATAAAAAGTCATTCAAAACTTTTCCAGGAATCTTAAGAAAATTTTTGTATTATTTGAAACCTCTCAAAATCCTTAAACAGTTTAAAAACTTTATTTCAAAAAGTTTGAATCTACATTTTGTTTTAAAATTTTTAAAATTTGTAAATCCTTGAAAATTAAAAAAATCACATAAAATCTTCAAAATTATTTTTTGATAATTTTGGATGTCTTTTGAAATCTTTTTTAATATTCTGTTAAATTTGATTTTTTTGAAATAAAGTAATTTTAAGTTTTCTCAGGCATCTTAAGAAAATTTCTTTTACTATCGTAAAACCTTTATTTCCTTTAATTTATACTTCCATGCATAAATCACATGACACTTGTAAATAAATATACCCTAATCTAATCAGAAAGTGCTATAATACTGAGAAAAAAAATTGGATGTGAAATTCTAAGAATGATTAGACAAAAAATATCAGTCACTTTTAACGTAAATTACAAAAATATAATATGTAAATTACCTCGGACATTGTAAAATCACTTGCACATAACCTGCTGCTTTCTCCATGCCTCATGTAAAAATAATATTAACAAATTGTGATTTTTCATTTTTCTGTAATTTTACAGAATAGCTGGTACTTTGTAAACAATTTTTCGTTGTAGAATTTTAAAATGTTCTTGTTTTGTTTTGTTTCAAATAACTAACAATAATTTCACAGTGCTAATCAACATATTATTTTAAAACAGGATTTATAAAAACCTAGTCTTGAAATTTTACTTTTTTTTACAGTGTTGCATGGTATTACAAACATTCATTAAAATTTCGATTACCGTAAAATGGAGCTAAGCTACTCGCTTTTTTCGTTTTTTTAAACAATAAACTGCAAGAAGGAATTTAAATTAGCTCTTGATGCTTTGAGTATATAATCTCTATCACAATATTAACTTCACGTATAACTAAGACCTCAACTAAGACGTATTACAATACAACTTATAATTTGATAAATTTGCTACTTTTTAAATTTTTTTAAAAGATATTTTTGATCTCTTAAATAGAGTGTTTATAAAGGAAACACATTTTTCGCTTGGTTAAAATAAATTTCATAAGCCGCTATTACCCAAAAAAACGAAAAATCTTTCAAAAATCATTCAGCAGGACAAAGAATATATTGCATTTAAGTGAAAAATCGCATAAATCTTGTCCAGGTACGTGCTAGAAAATATGATCCATTGCACAAATTGTATTATTTTGTTCATGTGACCGTAAGAAGCGAACAACTCAAACTTCTTTGCATTCTAAATTGAACCAGTTATTGATTTGGAAATAAAGACGATTTTTTAAATGAAGCACTCTAAACATAAAAATTATCTTCAATTATTTTTAATATTTTATTTCCGAAAATCTTATTTCCAGGAAATCATAAAGATCATGAAAAAGGTCAAGCAATGCGGCTTGTTGCAACAAATCACTTTTTAAGTTACAGTAGTGTTATGTTTCAAATACAGTACTGTTCTATTTCCAAGTGTCAAAAACTTACCTTATATAAACAAAGTAAATGTTTAAAAATCTAGAAGACGGTATTTGTAGGTAAAGAGACAATATAAAAGGGTTTTCAATAGGTCAATTAACGCGTCTCGAAGACCCGATTAAATACATCTTATCCAGTACTGTTATATTTCCAATATTAAAAAGTTTTCCTCATATAAAGAAGATAAAAAATATATTTTTTAAATTTATTATTCAGTTTTCTTAGATCATAAGAGCTCATGGAAGGTTTGTTAATAGGTTATTTGACGTGTCTCGAGGACACAGAAAAATATATCAGATACAGTAAATTATATAGCTTCTTTGAATGAGAAAATTCTTTCAGATATTGAGAGTACAACAGTGTTGTATTTGAAGTAAATCTTCGCGTTATCGAGTAGTTTCGAATGATCTATTGAGTAAGCTTTGATGGCCTTTCATAATCTATGAATAGCGATAATATCAATTGCGTAATAATTCAGTTCTACGATTAATCTCTCTTTCATGGTGTCAATACATCCCTAGCCTAAACTTATTTTTTAATGATTGGTCAGTCAAATTCGAAGTTTCACTGAAATACATCATCATTCCAGATACGGATTCTTGGTAGCTTTTTTTGTACTTCGCAGAGATTAGTTACCACGAATCTCAATATAAATTTTATTTAATGAATCCGTCAGTCTTCAAGGAAAGCAATCACTATCTGGTGTCCAAATCACACCTATACTATTCTCTGCAGATTTTCATCGTTGAAATTAAGTCCACTTCGACATAGTGCAAAAGCATATTGTGGTAACGTTTTTAATGTTGAACTGAACATCCCGTTCCGAATTTCGAATTCGTAATGCGCTTCCTGGATCACCTATTTCACTATTTGCACACAAAGATTCCTGCACTGATAGAAATAAATAGGTGGTACAACAATATTTATGATTAGATAAACCCTATTTTATTGCTGGTATAGATACAGCCCTATAGGATGTCTGTTTTGGCCATCCGATCGTAAACATTTTAAAGATAGTTGACTCAGGTATATGTTTATAGAATTACACATTTCATATAATAGCAACACATATATTACAGCTTTGTACCACAAATCTGAATAAGTTGTATCTACCATATTTCCGTAAGTGCATTTCATACTCTTTGTGATTCAATCACACGTATTATATTATAAATATACTCTTAACTTTTTAGCCTACGATCCTATGGTCAAATCAGCGTCACCATTTCTATCAGTGTGGATACTATATCTGGATACTAAGTCGTAATATATATTTGTGTTTCTTATCTCACGAGCATTATGAGGAAAACAGACGGCTCTAAAACTCCCTGACTCTTTTTCGCGGTAAAACTAATTTTCCGGCCTTGTCTCCTTTCAAATAGCGTTGACTATCCTGATCTTCTCAAATTCTCACCTGGGAAACAACTCTTCCAACTCTCCACAAATTGTTATGAGCCCATCTGAAAATATAAACAGCACCCCCACCAGAAACTAAAAGATATGGGATTATCAATGTCTTACAAAGTTTCATCGGAATACTCATTTGTCTCTACAGATTAAAAACTTGAATCACTTCTGCTTTACTTATCCCATGACCTAGGGTCAACATCCATTTGTGGAAATCCTATGTAACAAACAAAAAAGGACCTTGTGACCATGAGTCTAATATAAAAGCGCTTATCTTTCAAGATTTTTGTGTCAGTTCTCTAAAACGTGTATCCAGTTCAAGACTATTCACATATTGTCCCGTGGATGTGGTTGAAACCCCTGATCCTCCGCGGTGGTAACTCATTTAATAGTTTTGCGAAGCCAAATACTACAGGTAAGTTTTTCTTTTTTGGCACTGGCTAGTATTACGGAATGTTCCGTAAAAGTAGGCGATCAAGTATAGTGCTAGGGCTATTATTACCGAATTTTCCGTAACGTTAATCTAATTAGGATCGTCCTTTTTTCTCCCTCGAAAGGACTCAAGGCAATCTTAAAATTTGTTTGATTCGAAATATAGATGTCTAATTGGGTTGTCGAATTTTCATAGCAAAAAAAAATCAGTTCTTCAAATTGGAAGCCAATCAGATAAGATTTAGAGGATATGCTCTGCTTATCAACTGTTTAATTAAAGAAGATATTCATTAAAGAAAGAAATATTAAACTATCAAAACCAATAGTTGTTCAAAGTAGAAAACAAATCATGTGAGATGCAAAAGAAAATTCGTGATGTAGGAAAATCCACAGTTATCAACTGCGTAGTTTTATGTTTTAATTAAACTAATTCAAAAATACAAAAATATAACAGTTGAATGCCTTCTTTCTAGCAAAACGCTTATTTTACAACATAAATAGAAAAAATACATCTATTTTCAGAAAATAATATGAGAATTTGTTTACCTAAAACGAGAAATTTGGCGGAAAAGACATACAAATCAATTGCGCGACCCCTAAATATTATCAAAATGAAATTATTTAAATTTAAAAAACATGTTTGCTGGAGAAACCTAATGTCTATGTACCGAAAGCGAAGTTAACGAAGTTAATGTGAACCGTAATTTTATTTATATTCTTCCGCTATCCCATTCCTTTATCACATGTTTTATTCCTATTTTGCAAAGAAACATTCTTACGTAAATAAAAAACTCAATATAAAGTTAAACCTAAACATGTTTAGAAATCCCAAATTGACATTAATTAGCCAAATTGAAATACTCAGAGCATCATTACTCTCTTTATATAATATTGGTTCCTGAATTATATTTCAAACTTCCTAATGCCTATAAATGACAAACTCTTTCGCGATTTAATTACAGATTCAAATAATCTAAACTCCCGATAATATATTTGTAGGAAAAACATTATTTGAAGAAAGTTTTTTATCAAGTATGAGCACTCAATTTGACGAGAAAAAAAGGTTTGACAAAAATTATATAAGTGATTTTTAATCTCACTAATATCTAAAAATCAGTAAACAGTTAAAAATAATATTTAGCTTCTCGATAAATAATAACAATTAAGATTCCTGTACGTTTAATTTTTGCTTAATTTAAAACCCTGTATCTGTTCTATAGTTTTTTATAAAACTTTGGTATACTTCTGAAAAGGTCACCCAAGAATATTGACTTGATACTTGTCCTAAGGATTCCTTTTTCATCCCAGTTAAAGAACCGAAATGAATTTATGGATCACTTTAATAGAAATTAAGTAATTAATAATCTTTGTGCATTAAAATCGATTTTTTTAAAACCTCGAAAAATATTGATCTGAGATAAAAGTTTTCAGAACTTAATTTTCAGATCTCATAAAAACACATTGATTTGTATTTACACTTTTTCTCTGAAATTAATATTTTTCTAGAAAAGCGACAAAATGCATTTTTAGGTCCTACGTTAGAAAAAATTACCCATTCCTCAAAATTCTTCAATGAGAACAACTTTTTCTTTGGCTATTTTTCCATATATGGTATATTAAATAAAACCCAAGTTTTTTATTTTCAGAAAAAACCGCCCTGAATTTGATTATTTTTAAGGTTTTCTTTGTGAATTTAAAAAACATAAGAAACGATTCACAAGAATATTAAATGAGAAACAAATTATCTTCATTATTTTGAAAAAATAAGATTTTCAAAAACATTGTGCCCGTTTTTTTTATTAAAAAAAGGTTTGGCACTCGATACTAAAACTTTTTTCTAGGTCACAAAGAATACATTTACCAAGTTTTATGCTTTCTCACCAATTTAAAACTAATTTATTGTTAGGTGCACCGCTGCTACTAGGTTACAATTTTCATTGGATAAATGTCCATCCTCTTTATTCCTGGACTCTAATTGCCGGATAAATAGACAACAGTTGTGGTTCATAATCTAAGACAATCTTATCAATGGATTCTACAAAGCAACAACCGTGAGTAGTTTTTTGACAAACACGAAAATTTTTTCCTAATTAAATTTTCCACATTCTACATATAAATTTGTTCTTCTGAAAAGCTTTCACACACGCTTCTTTCGAAAGCATAACTTTTTATGTCGATAATCGATCAAATCGCTGCATCAGTTTTATCATTTTTTGCGTTGTGGTGTGGAAAAGCAAATGTCATCTACGAAGAAAAATTTGAATGTAGTTGTAATTTTCAGAACGATAAATTTGTAGTGGTCAACAGTTTCTCCATTTTGCAGCGCTTTGGCCTTTTTTATTTAAAAACTGCACCAAAAGCTGAATCGATACAAAAAGTGTTATTTGAAAATATCATTAAGTTCCGAGAGGATTAAGGGGAAGTTTTTTTTCGCTCGACGCGTATGTTTCCTCAAGCTTCCACCGTGATTTAAATTCTAGATTTCAATTGGAAGAAGGAAAAGCAAAAGAAAAAATAGATTTTTAGCAGTTGAGTTTCAAATTTAAAAAAATGCTGAAATGTTACAAAAAGGTCAAAAAAATTTGAAAAAAGACAGTAAAAACCCATTTATCACAATGCTTATTGGAATTGCTCTCATATTTTTAGTCAATAATCTCGTTTCCTCAAAAATTATGCTTGTGTGTTGTATACTTTGTTTTTTGGTCTCATGAAATCAGGATTTAGTGTATGAGCAAATAATAAAAAAAACAAGTATATTTAATTAAAAATAATTTTAAAAATATGTTTTCACTTCAGGACTGATGAAGTTTATATAATGCATGACACTGAAAATTACATAAAATTCTCTCTTGCTATAACGACTCCTGTGATTGAATCCACATTAGATGAATTTGAGGATGAATGTCGGAAAATGAAAGGAAAATGCCTTGAAATTGGCTGTGGACCCGGCAATTATAGCAGAGAGTTAATTTTGCCGAGATTGTCTCCAGAGTGTAGTTTAGTGGGTAAGTTTCAAAACAATTGAAAATAAAAAAAGTCGGCTATTTTAACTAATAATTATACAGAATATATTTTCTCACATGAAGGCAACTTTTCTTTACTATCGATTTTAATAACGCAGGGGTTGATATCTCCAAAAATATGATCGATTGTGCTCGAAAATTGTGCGCTGACGAAAAACGAATAACATTTAAGGTCATGGATATTGAATCAACCGATTTGAAAATAGAGGACATTGAAGCCTATGACAATGGACTTTCATTCTTTTGCCTTCATTGGCTTCGAGACTTGAGGTTAATTAATTTAATATTTCGGTCATTCCATACAGAATTAAAAAAATTGATTTATATGTATACAATTTTGATTTCAATTATTGTCTTAAGTCGTAATTACGATGCAATATATGATACAAATTATGTAAAAAGCAACTTGATTTTGGTTTTAGATGCGGGTTTGAGAATATTTTCAAACTATTGATCCCAGGAGGGAGTCTTATAGCTCTGACAGTTGTGGAATCATGTATGTTTTATTCTTATCCAAAACTCGCAGAATATCCACAATATAAGGAATATATGAAGGTAATTTTATTGTCACATAGAAAAAAATAGTATTAAACGCAGCAAATATCTTTAGGAAAACAGACATTACAATATTTTCTTAGATCAAAAGAATATTGTATGGTATAACATAATGATTAAGTACACCGAAAATATTGTTTTTTTGAAACATCAAAATAAGCTACACAAACAAGAAAACTTTTTTTCATTGTGCATTGTAATATCAACAGATTAATTGTCACGTTTTTATTTAGGATTATTCGAAATACATAACACCTATTCATTATGAAAAAAATCCGGGCACATCACTAAAGAAGATTTGTCAAAAAGTTGGCTTCGAAGTTATGCACATCAGCCAGAGGGATATATTGCCGGAATTTAAAAATGAAGGAGAATTAATGTGTATGTTACTATGAGACAATGTCATAGTGTTGAACATTGTATTTGAACTAATGTTGTTATTATATTTACAGCATTTCTGGTTACCTTAAATCCTTTTATTGACCGAATGCCAGAGAGTATACGCGATGAATATAAGCGTGACTTATTGCAAGAATGTTTGAAACAAGGACAATTTTACAAAAGGATAGGAAAACATGCCTCTCAGGAACAACGTTTGTCTGGCGTATACAAATATATGGTGATCCACTTGAAGAAGCCTAAGAAGAGTTAGGAATTAATAATTGAGAATTGAAGTTTAAGAATCTAAGAATTAAGAAGTCTGAGTCTAGGTCTAAGTCAGCATTATTTAGCATTGCTTCAAAATTATATTTAAACATCATGACCCTATAAAATACGAATTGCACGGTATTACATGTACATATACATATTATAATATTAAAATAAAATATCATTTTATACCATTTTATTCTTGAATGCTCTTCACTGTAATTGAAACAATCAACCCGAACATGGGTAGGGCTGATTTCAAATATAAAACTATTCGAAATTTTTATTTGGTTCTATTAGTTAAAATAAAGGATTACATATCTATTTACAGTTTTTGCAGGATAACTACTATGCATACCCAGGCGAAAATATTATATATAGTTTATATATAGTGTGAAGCATTATATATAATATTCATTTGTTTTATATAAAAAATGTATAAAACCAATGAATATTATATATAATACTTCACACTATATATAAACTATATATAATATTTCCGCCTGGATAATCCTGCAGAGAATGCGAAAAAATGATTTTTCAATAAACATTAATCATATCTTTGGGTAGATATTCATTTGGCATAAAGTCAATTTACCTAAAAATAATTTTCCTGTAAATCAACTAGATCGTTAGAAACATTGTACTGCCGTTCGAAACAAGAAAGCAGTAACTATACATTTGGGATGTGGCCCCTCAATTCACAATTGTTTCCAATATATTGAATTAGAAAACAATCCACTTGTAATCCAGTTATATATATATTTTTTTTTTTTTGGGAAGTATGAACTATTCTATTTTTGGTTAAAAATTCATCTTCTTCAGTTGAAAATCCATGATTTTGGTTGAAATATCAACTATTTGGTAAAAATTAATCTACTCTGTAGGAAATTCAATAATTTTGTTAAAACGTCATTTTTAGTTTGAAAATTCGTCTTTTTGGGTTATAAATTCAACTATTTTAGTAGAAAATTTAACTACATAGTTAGAAATTTGTTTTCTCGTTTGTTAAAAACTAATTTTATGACCTGAAAATTTAACTATTCTCTTTTTCGTTAAAAAGTTATGTTTTTAGTTGAACATTCAACTGCTTAAAAGAAAGTTGAACTACTTTGTTAAAAACTTAGTTTTTGTTGTTGTTGAAGATTCTTAATTTTAGTTGAAAGTCGTTTGATTGAAAATTGAACTATTTTCTTAAAAATTTGTTTTTTTTTTTTGTTAAAAATTAATTTTTTTAACAAAACATTTAACTGGTTCATATTTGATGGAAATTTATCTTTCTTAATTGATAAGTTATGTATGTTGTTAAAATTTCGTTTTTTGTTGTTGTTGTAAATAATTAGGATTCTTCCTTGAAAATTCATCTTTTTGCTTGAAAATTCAAATATTTGGTGAAAAATTAATATACTTTGTAGGAAATTCAAGTATCTTGTTAAAAATTCTTCTTTCTGATAGAAAATTATTGCTCTTGCTTAAAAGTATATAATTTTGGTTGAGAATTTAATATTTTTTTGGTTGAAAATGAACTTTATTCACCTCTGACCCTAGGGAGTAAAAAGACTTTTTACTCCCTAGGGACTGAAAAGTGACTATTTTTTACTCAAAATTTAACTATACCATCTTCTGATTGTAAATTTATATTTTTTACTTGAAAATTCGCCTATTTGAATTAAAATTAATGTATTTGGTTAAAAATTTGTACTTTTTGGACGAACATTAATCTTCTTGGTTCAAAATTTGAAAATTCATGTATTTTGTTAGAAATTCGTATTCTTTGGTAGAAAATTAATCTTCCTGTATGAAAATTCAACTTTTTCGTTGAAATTTGAAAATTTTTTTCCCACAGAAAAAACAGAAGTGAATTTTAGTTACGGTTAATTTTCAAGTGGATAAAGTTGGATTTTTTCGCATCGAAACATAACAAGATTCAAGAGAGTTGATATGGTTTCTTGTTGAAAATGTATCTTTTTTAGTTGAAAATTTAACTATTTGGTTGAAAATCCATGTGTTTTGTTGAAAATTCGTATTTTTCGGTAGAAAATTAATCTTCTAGGTTAAAAATTCATACTTTTGGCTGAAAATTCAACTATTGGGTTAAAAATGATTCTACATTGTTGAAAGTTGAACAATTTTGTTGAAAAGTGTTCTTTTTGGTTGAAAAGTTAAAAAAAAAATTGAAATTCGTTGTTTTTACTTGGAAATGTATTTTTTATTCAAAAATTTAACAATTCCAGTTGAAAAGTCAACATATTAGTTAAAAATTCATCTATATGAATAAAAATTCAATTATTTTGTTGAAAATTTGATTTTTTTGGTTTAAATTAAATTTTTTAATTAAATATTTAACTGTTCCATTGTTTGGTGGAAAATCTATGATGTATCTTGGTGATAATTGTTTTTTTTTTGTATAAAATGAATACTTTTGGTTGGAAATTCAACTATGTGGTTTAAAGTTTCTCGTTTAGGTGGAGTAATCCACCATAATTGCATGTAGTAGTAGTAGTATACCATTAAGCCATTTCCCTTTCAGGGTAGGCGTGACACTACCCGATTCGGGTAGTGTTTCTAGGTGGATAGTTTCTTGTAGTAAATAACTACTGCAAGTGTGGGCTCACCACACCCACGGCGGGCCAACGCACGCAGTATTCTCGAATGGTCACCCATCCAAGTACTAACCGCGCCCAACGCTGCTTAACTTCAGTGATCTGACGAGAACCATAATAATTTAATGCAATTCTGAGTAAAGTTAGAGTAATCTTAGAGTAATCCACTTCCTCTTGACCGCACTTTCAGGAATTGTTTCCCCTTAGAAATTTAGGTTTAAAAAATATGCTTTAAAAATGTATTTAAAAATCAAGAAGAAGTGGAAAGTAATTAGTTTGTGTGACAAATTATCTAATAATTATAAAGTATATATTTAAATTATTGTTACAGCATTTATTATCAGCATAAATCTCTGAGAATAAAAAAATATTGATCAATAATACAATACGACAGTACTTAGAGAAGAAATTAAACGTCAATGAAAATGAAAACAAAAATTCTGGTATATTGATTTTTGTAATATTGAATGTTGTTATATTGTAAAATAATAAACCTTATATATATTTTTTTATTTTAACTGATGAGATGAATCATTTTGTAATCTTATTATTAAAATATCAAAAGCTTTCATAAATTAATTGTGATTATTATTATTATTATTTATTATTTATACCATACTTTAAGAAAATAGTCAGTTAATAACTAAAATTTTGCATTAAGAGAACCAATAATTGGATTGACATTATAATTGTTATTGCATAGTTTTAATTGAAAGTCAAGTCCAAACATTAGAATCCGACAGAAAATTATTATCTAAATAATTATTTAATTACTATGTTTTGTTATATAGTAAGTCGATAATGAATATAGATAATAGAAAAATAGTAAAAATAATTTAATTCGAAATCTGCCAATCAAAAATATTTTATTTAATATTCAAAGTAAAACGCTTTTTTCAAACTAATGACAAAAACCATATCATCAAATATACTCAAATATACTTACGATTGTGATCCACATTTCAGTTTTTAGAAAACGTAACTTGAGTTCCTTACCTGAAACAATAAAATATAGAAATTAGCAAAAAATTAACTTATTTTTAATTAATATTGTTCTGAAAAAAGATCTTCTCGTTTCGCTCAGCTGGGAATCGAACCACAGAACTTCCGATTGCCGGTCGGGTGATTTCGCGTTAGGCTACTAAAGAGATCGAGAGAAGAAACTTTTTTCAGAAAATACACGCATTATTTTGCTAGATGGTATAAATTAAATTTGTCAAGGAATTTGTATTATCATCAGGGAATAACATAAAATTTTAACGTCTTTTCAGACTAGATGGAAATATTAATTAAAAATTATTTTCAATTAATTTTTTTTCTGAAAAAAGATCTCCTCTTTTCACTCCGCTGGGAATCGAATCACAGAACTTCTGATTGCCGGTCGGGTGCTTTCCCATTAAGCTACTAGAGAGATCGAGAGAAGAAACTTTTTTTAGAAAATACACGCATTATTTTTCTAGATGGTATAAATTAAATTTGTCAAGGAATCTGTATTATCATCAGAGAATAACAGAAAATTTTAACGTCTTTTCAGAATAGATAGAGATATGATTTAAAAGTGATTTTTAATTAATTTAACAACAAAAAATTCTGTTATTCTCTGATGATAATACAGATTCCTTAAAAAATTTAATTTATGCCATCTAGCAAAATAATGCGTGTATTTTCTATAAAAAATTTCTTCTCTCGATCTCTCTAGTAGCTTAATGGGAAAGCACTCGACCGGCAATCGGAAGTTCTGTGGTTCGATTCCCAGCGGAGCGAAAAGAGAAGATCTTTTTTCAGAAAAAAAATAATTACAAATAATTTTTAATTCATATCTCCATCTAGTCTGAAAAGACGTTAAAATTTTCTGTTATTCTTTGAGGATAATACGGATTCCTTAAAAAATGAACTATAAAATAAAATATTATATTATTCATAAAACGTACAGTAGATAATTAATAATTAAAAATACTAATCTATGTAGAGCAGACCATAAATATTATTGCTTCATATTATTTAATGTTTTTAATGAGTCAGCTTTTTGAATCCAGTCTATCTTCGTCATGAACAACATGTGAATATACATCAGTAACGCCAGTTTTGTCATAAAATAAATATTTTTTTCAAGCACAAAAGTACGTGCACATGATGAGATAAGTATTTAACGAAAAAAACACTAGTTGAGTTTGCTAGGAAGACAAAATTGAACGAATTTTTGAACCATGAAGTTTGCCAGCTTCTCCTGCTTTCTGATATTCTGTGCCTTCGAAGTAAGTTTTTGTCTTCCAAGTTTGTGAAAAACGTCACATTTTAATCATTATTTTTACTAAAACGAAATCAAATCAAAATTATTTAATTTGAAACACATTTATGAACTGAAGAAGTTATTACTGTCAACTACAATAATGAATATTAAGCATTCCATATGGAATTCTTTTTCAGTTTATGAACCTATTCTACATAATGAGAGAAGTTTAAAAACAAAGTATTAATCAATCAACCAAAATATTAATAATAATTAATAATTAATTGACTCAATTTTTTTCGTGAATTTGTTCATTACTGTTTCTTATGAATTAACAAAGTAGTCCAACTTTTGACTAAGTGGTTGAATTCACAACCAAGAAAGATAAAATCTCAAGAAAAAAAGTAATAGTTGATATTTCAACCAACAACCACAAAATAATTGAATTTTCAACCAAGAAGATAAATTTTCAACCAAGAAGATTAATTTTATACTAAAAAAGACGAATTCTCAAGAAAGCACATAAAATTTAACCAATTAGGTACACTTTCAACCAAGGAGATTAATCTTCTACCAAAAAAGAAGAATTTCCCACAAATTACATAAATTTTCAACCAAATGGTTAAATTTTACAACTTAAAAAGGTAAATTATTTACCGAAAATGGAATAGTTAAATTTTCATTTAAAAAAATAATCTTCTACAATACAGTTGAATCTTCTACCAAATCATTAAGCCAAATTTTCTATACAAAAAAGTTGAATTTTCAACCAAGTATTTAAATGTTCACTTAAAAAAATAATTATTAACAAAAAGAAATTATATCAAAGTAGTTCAATTTTCAACCAGAGGGATGAATTTTCCACTAAAATTATAGTGAGAAAAAAGATTAATTTGCAAGAAAGCAGTTCAACTTTCAACCAAAGACATGAATTTTCAACCTAAAAAGATGAATTCTCAGTAAAAAATGTCATAGTTGATATTTCAACCAAGAAAATAGTTTCATTTTAAAGAAAAAAAAGGTGAAATAAACCGAAAAAGATGAAATCACTATAAAAAGAGATGAGAATTTTCAAATCAAAAAAGCGAATTTTCAACAAGAGTTTCATTTTCAAACAAGAAAGATTTTTCATTCAAGAAAGAGAATAAATTCCATCCAAAATGTTTGAATTTCAAGCCATCATGATAATAATTCTACAAAACAGCTGAATTTTCGAACAAAAAATTACATTTTCAACCGAAAAGCTGAATTTTCAAACAAGAAGAATAATTTTCAACCAAAAAAGACGAATTTTCAACAAATTACATCCATTTTCAACCAAATAGTTGATTTTTAAAACTAAAAAGATTAATTACTTACCAAACATGGAATATTTAAATTTTTGTTTGAAAAAATTTTCAATAAAAAAAAATAATTTTCTACAAAAACAGTTGAGTTTTCTACGAAACAGTTACATTTTCTACAAAACACTTGAATTTACTACAAAACATTTTTTTTCGAAATAAAAAGAACTATTTTTAACAAAAAATGTAATATTTGATATTTAAGCTATAAAAACCATAGTTTAAATATAAATATAATTATAAATATAAATAAATAAATAAATAAATATAATTATAAATTATAAATATAATTAAAGTATAAAAACAAACAGTTGCATTTATATAAAAAAACTGATTTTCTACCAAAAAAGGCGAATTTTTCACATAATAATATATCAATTTTCAAAAAAATAGTTGAATTTTCAACCAAGAGGATTAGTTTTCTACCAATAAATTTGATTTTCCAACAAAATACGTACATTTTCAACCAAATAGTTAAGTTTTCAACCCGAAAACGTGAATTTTCAAGAAAAAGGGTAATTTTTAACCACACAGTTTCATTTTTAACGAAAAACGATGAAATGTCCACAAAAAGAGATGAATTTTTATACCGAAAGGACGAATGCTCAACAAAATATTTGAATTTTCAACAAAATACAATTTTTTGGCCAAGACAAATTTTCAACTAAAAGGCATGACTTTTTAACAAAATTGTTGAATTTTCAAAAAATTAATTAAATTTTGAACTAAATAATACCATTTTTAACAAAAAAAGAATGAATTCTTAACGTACCCCCCCATGTAAGACAGCATAGAAAATTGTGTGACCCCCCCCCCCCCCTTACACAAAAAAAAAAAAAATAAAATTAATAATGCCCGGTCCTTAACTATCGTAAGATTATTATTTTCTTAAGATTTTTTAAGATTAGTATTTTTCGGATATGAGAAAAAAAATATCCACAAGTTACGAGTATTTGAATATTTTAATTTTATTTTCTGATTTTGGTGAGATGCCCTGTTTCAAAACCCGTCAAAAATTTATTCAAAAGTTTAAAATTACCAAAATGGCAACGACTTGTTTAAAAATATAAAAAGTCAATTTTGGAATTAAAATTTTTGTCCGTGTTTGTTTAGTTTATTATGAAATCTTTAAAAATTAAAAAATAGCACTCTCTGCACTCTAACGGCTGAAACAAAAAATCGTTTTGTTTTCTGATGATTTACAAACTACATCTGTTTGCAATAAAAAAAGTATGTTTTACTTTTGATTCTTAGTGATGCGCAGAATTGAAAAACTCTTAGGTAATTTGAATACTTATTGTTAATAATAACAAAATGTTTTTTTTTTTATAATTTTTTTTTTTATTATTGCTTTCTAACTTTGTAGATAGTCCATGCAGATCTGAATAGTGAACTCAATGACTTAAGTACGGAATTTGTGAATCAAATAGAGCCCTACGCGGCACCGAAACGACAAGAAGTTCAGGTCAGCTGACGAAAACAACTTAAAAAAAAAAAAAAAATTTCAATTTTATTCTTCATTTTTGAATATAAAATTGTAAGCATTAAATGAAAAAACCAGTTTCAGATGTATCTTTTTCCCCTCAGGGTGATCTTGATGCTGCATCAAAGAAGGGAAAAAATATTGATGATTGTTTTACGAAGT
Source organism: Andricus curvator (assembly GCA_932195095.1). NCBI lineage: Eukaryota > Metazoa > Arthropoda > Insecta > Hymenoptera > Cynipidae > Andricus > Andricus curvator. The sequence continues at coordinate 110,984 of CAKNYM010053427.1, forward strand.
TTATGAAACCACTTCAAAAAATACATATTGTGCCATTTGCGCAACGGCAAATAAAGAAGTGTACTGATGATGGTCTTGTTACTAAGGACCTTAAGGTAACTATAAAATATTACTGGGATCATTGATATTAATTTTTTTATTGCAAATTGAAAACCCGTATTAATGAAGCATCTGCGAAAAAAATAACGAATTTTAATTTTGCCGGGATTCGAACCCGAGTCACTCAATTTCCAGTTGGTTATTCTGACCACTAAGCTACACAATGGAAGCTTTCAAATCTGAAATAATAATTCATTCCAGCACAATTGTAAACTTTTGGCCATCAGCCCGTATACAATAATTATATTGAAAATGATAAATTTTATAGGGTGAGGTTATACAAAACACATACGTTTAACATAAATATAAGTATTATTTTTTTATCTGTTTATATAGAAAGTGCGAGAATGCTGTACAGAACGTGTTAGTTATATAAAATCTCGGATGGATAATTTTGCGAAAGACTCCAAGTTATGCTGAAATTATAATCCATAACTGTTGGTATATTCTGGCTGCACGCGGGAAAATTTTTCTGCAGTTTTCTACTCCCTTGGCCAAATATACAAGAAAATGACAACGCTTTTAATTAAAATCTACTTCAGACGGTAGGGTAGTATATAAATGTCCAAAAAGGATGAAAATAATATTAATTCAAAAATTGATTAACAATAAGTAACTTTCATTCTACAGCAGTTAACATTTTTTTCTACTTGTTTATTACAAGTTGAAACATAAAAAATATAGAGACATAATAATGTAAATTGTTATGTTATGAGCTGCAAAATTGTTGCATTTTTAACTGAATGCTAGAAATTTTGAGTCTCCGGAATATAGATAAATATTTTCACCAGTTATCCAAAAACGCGTTCTTTTGCATTTCAGAAATTTTTTTGCGTGAGCAGAATTTTCGACCACAAAGAAGACTTCAAATAGAAGTTGAATTTTCAACAAAATAAATAAATTTTGAACCAAATAGTTGAATTTTTAACCAAGTGTCGTACAATTCTCAGAGAAAAAAGATCAATTCTCAACAAAAAAATGAATATTTCGTATTTCCACGAAACAAGATTTAAATTTTAAATCAAAAAGAAAGATGAATTTTCAAACAAGGAAGACGACTTTTTCATGATGAAGGATGAATTTTCAATCCAAAATAACGAATTTTCAGCAAAATAGAAAATAATTTTTAATCAAGAAAGATGAATTTTCAACCAAATAATTGAATTTTCAACTAAAATATAAGTTTTGAATCAAAAATGGATTAGTTACATTTTCAGTTTAAAAAATTAATTTTTAACAATAAAAAATAAATTTTAAACCAGTTATATTCAACTAAAGAACACGAATTTTTAAAAAAATAGTTGAATCCTCAACCAAAATGACGACTTTTAATCAAGAAGATAAGGTTTCTACTCGAAAGCGAATTTTCAATAAAATACATGAATTTTCCACAAAAATGTTGACCTTTCCACCTGAAATTATGAATTTTCAACAAAAAAGTTAGTTTTCTACCAAGTGGTTAATTTTTCAAATATTTAGCTTGATTTTTAACCAAATAGTTGAATTTTCCACCAAAGTAGTTGAAATTTCTACCAAATAGTTGAATTTTCAACTAAATAAGATAAGTTTTCAACAACCAATGGAATAGTTACATTTTCAGTTTGAAAAATTAATTTTTTACCAGTCAAATTTGACAAAAAAAGACGAATGTTTACAAAATTGTTGAATTTTCAACCAAACAGTTGCATTTTTCACCATAAAAGATGGACGAAGATACGAATTTTCAAATAAAAAAGCCGTATTTTCTACAAAAAAATTGAGTGTTTAACCAGAAAATAAAATTAAAAAAAAAAGTTAATTTTCAACAATATAGTTTAATCTTCTATTAAATTGTCGAATTTTTTAACCAAAAATATTAATTGTCAACGAAACCTGTAATACTTGATATTTTAACCAAAAATTATTTTAATTTGAAATAAAAAAAAGGTGAATTCAACCAAAGAAGACGAATTTTCACCATAATAGTTGAATCTTCAACAAAATACAAGAATTTTCAACTAAATAGTTGAATTTTCGAGTAGAAAAGATCAATTTTTAATCAAAAATATAAATTTTCCACCAAAAATGGAATAGTTATATTTTCAGTTGAAAAACACTCGTAAATTTTCTAATTCTGACGATAAATTTTCAAGTAGGATGATGTATCTTCATAAAAAATTGATTTTTAACAAAGAAGTGCATCTTTCAACCAGGCAGTTGAATTTTGAAAAAGAAAAATTAATTCTCATCGAAAACTGTAATTGATATTTCAACCAAAAAAGATTTCAATTTAAATCAATAATATTCGAATGCAATAAAAAATACGAATTTTCAACAAAATAGTTCAATTTTTCACCAAAGAGATGAATTTTAAACGAAAAAGATGAATTTTTCATTAAGAAGATTAAGAAAATTAAGTTTCCACCTAAAAACTCGAATTTTCAACAGAATACATCAATTTTCAACTAAAAAATATGAATTTTCTACTAGAAATGTAATAGTTAAATTTTCAATTAAAAACAGTTAAATTTTACCAAAAAAAAGAGATGAATTTTTAAGAAAATAGTTAAATTTCCAACCAAAGAGATGAATCTTCAACCAAAAAGATAAATTTTTGACAAAGTACAACTTTCAACCAACTTCTTGAATTTTTGACCAAAAAAAGATGAGTTGGAGGGACATCTTTCGCAAATCGTATTTTTTAGCGTGACCCCCCCCCCCCCCACGCCTCAAATTGGTAAAGTAGTTTATGAACGATCCCTTATCCGTCCCACATATAGACAATTATGACATTACAAGCTGATTACGTCACTTATAATAAAAATTTTGATTAACCTTACGTAACTTTCCTTATATAAGTGCATAATCATTAACTTTTTCAACACACATTATAAAATACACTCAACTCCCGATATAAGATCCCCCGGTTTACGATATTTCTAGAACTGATCTCAAGCTGATAACTGATCTCAAGTGACAAACTGTTCGAGGGCCTCACTCTCAGCGCTTAGTTGCATCAGGTTGCATCGTGCGTCCAAATTCAACAGAAATGGTTAATGCGACCCTGTCTGATTACATTTGGATTCCCCCGATTTAGGATCAAGGACACTGCAAGCCATGCCCGAAATCGTTCTTATATCGGGAGTTGAGTGTCTATGTGTTTATTTGCGTGAAGTTGCAATTTGTGCCCGATGTCAGAATTTGAAATAAAAATGAAAAATTGAATCAACAATATGTTTTTTGTATCAACTACTACTACAAATATTTTGTTAACACAAATTTTTTGGTTGTTTTAGCCAAATATTGTTGTAGGTGGAATATCTCGTAAATTAGGCAAAGTTTGTATCAATAATACTTTTTTAAAAGTTTTTTTCTTTTAGGCAAGCCTTTTTTTCTGAATGAGAAAATAAGACGAAATGAATGAAATAAATGGGACAAGTTCTTGAGAATAAGGTCAGACATCATTCTGATGAAGAGACCAAACGTCATCGGCCCTCTTAGTCTCTCCTTTTATTTTTTATTATTTAACAGTTCTTTCAACGCCTACATTATTGGAACTGATGAGCCTCATAACTTTTCTGTTTTAGGATTCGCATGATATAAATTGAATAATTATGCAAATTAAGTTCCATTTTTGTATTGCAAAGTTATTTTTAAAATCTTGAAGATATATTTTATACTTATTAAATTTGTTTCTCAATTAAGTAACATACATTGATTATTCACTTTGAGGTTGCGTAATTGAATGTGAGCTATTATTTCTATAATAAAAGTTTTTGATTTCAAGTTTTAATTTTTTATGAAATTAGTTTAAAAGATTATAAATAATTTAAATTTTTAGAATAATATAAGATAAACATTAGTTTGATGTTTCAATGCAAATAATATTGTTGATTGATTTTTATGTTATTAGCTGATGAATAAACTATTATTAACTATTGACTGATTCATTTTTTTCAAAAATTGAATTACCTGAAGATTCAATTTGAATTATTTTCAGTAAAATCACATAAATTGATTATTTACATTAAGGTTATGTGATTTAATATTGGCTGCTATTTTTACGATTTTATTTTTCCTTGAAAATATCTCCATTACAAGTATATAATTTTTTCAAATATTTGTACCATAATTATATGTACATATGTGTTAATTTTTTATGAAATTTGTATAAAAGGTTATTAATAATTCAAATTTTCAGAAAAATATGAAGTAAAAATTATTTGAATGATTCAATGAAAATAATTCTTCAAAGCTTTTTGCGTTATGAAATGATTAATTAATTATTGGCTGATTAATTTTTTCACAAAATTGAATAACATAAATATTTAATTTAAATTTTTCTCTATCAAGCAACATAAATTAATTATTTACTTCAAGTTGATGTGATTGAATATTGGATATAATTAGTATAATAAAAGTTTATTTTTTTCAACCTATCTCTATTACAATTATGTAATTTTTTATAATATTTATGATGATACATATAAAGTGAGAATTATTTGAATTTTTCAATGAAAATAATTGTTTAAGGCTTTTTATTTTGTAAACTGACTGATTGATTATTGACCGATTCATTTTTTCACAATATTAAATGTTGTAAATATTGAATTTCACTTTTTTTCGTTTTAGTAACATAAATTTATTATTTACTTTGAGGTTTCTAATTGAATATTGGATATAATTGGTATGATAAAAGTTTATTTATATTTAAAATACCCCTATTCCAGTTACATAACTTTTAAAATGTTTCTGATGATGTGACATGATTATCTGAATTTAATTTTCAAAATTATATGGACACACGTTTCCATTTGTTCTGGAATTAGTTTAAAAGGTTATTGATGACTGTAATTTTCAGAAAAATATAAAATCAACATTATTTGAATGTTTCGATGAAAACAATGATTTAATGCTTTTCATGTTCTGAACTCAATAATTATTCATTAGCTGATTAATTTTTTTCACAATATTAAATTACATAAAGATTGATTTTTAATTTCTTAATATTAACTAACATAAATTGATTATTATCTTTAGGGTTATGTAACTAAATATTGGTTATAATTTATATGATAAAAGTTTATTTATTTTCAAAATACCTCTATTCCAATTATGTAATTTTTGTAAGTTTTCGTGGTGTTGTGAAATGAGTAGCTGAATTCAATTTTCATAATTAGGTTTTAATTTTTTCTGAAATTAGTTTAAAAGGTTAATAAAAATGAGACTTTTTTGGAAAATAGGAAATAAACATTATTGAAATGTTTCAATGGGAATAATTCTTCATTGCTTTTTATGTTGGAAACTGATTAATTAATTATTAGCTGATTATTGTTTTTACAATATTAAATTACATAAAGGTTGAATTATAATTTTTCTATATTGAGAAACATAAATTAATTCTTTATTTCAAGGTTATGTAGTTGAATATTGGCTATAATTCGTATAATGAAAGTTTATTTATGTTTAACATATCTCTGTTGCAACTATATAATTGATTTAAATTTTCGTGCTGTTTTGGAATAAGTATCTCAATTCCATTCTCACAATTATATGTAAATGTTTTAATTCATTCTGAAATTAGTTTAAAACTTTAATTATAATTATAATTTTCATAAAAATGAAATTTGAATTCAATTTTTCAAAATGACGTGTACATATGTTTTAATTATTTAGCAATGTATTTTGACACGCTCTTCTTTTTCTATAAAAATGTATTCAGACATTCCAGTGCAAATACATGTTTATTGATTTTTATATTGAGAACTGAGAATCGGATCAGAATATGATTGTTTAAATTATATCGGTATTAATTTGTTAATGATTTAGCGATGTATATTAATGCTTACATTTTAAAAAAATGGCCGTGAAAGGACCCGCAAATTTTATTGTACAAGAATTATATTTTTTTAAATATATAAAATTACATATAACGTGCTTGAAATCTTAAAATGATATCTCGCCATTTACTATTATTTATAGTAATAGTAAATTCTGCGTTACATGGATTCACTGAATACATTCTTTGAGAATATATTTGCATCAAGAATGTGATTGGTCAAAAAATTTTAACAAATAAATAGTTTTTCGAAAATTGAGTAAATGAGAAAAATGAATACAAAAGTTAGCGCGCGCTTGCGCGCGCACATAATACTCTAGTTATACTTATGGTAGGTAACCCACAAAAATAGAAGAGACTGGTTCAGAATTTAGGTATCCGCCTTCTTTTAAAACTTTACAAGAAACACATTTACACTATAATAGTTTCTTATGAAAAAAAAAATGATGCATTCAGAAGTTGTTATTATATTTTTTGGTTGAAAATTAATTCTTTTTGGTTGAAAAGTCAACTAATCAATTTTGTTTGAAAATTCTTCTTTTTCTTGTCAAAAGTTAATTACTTTGATAAAAATTCAACAATTTAGTTAAAAAGTCATCCTTTTTGGTTGAAAAGTCAACAGTTTTACTGAAAATTCGTCTCTTTTTGGCTTGAGAATTCAAGTTTGATTGACATTTTTTTTATTTCATTAATAACAAATTTGTCCGAATATTCAACTATTTTGTTGAATATTTTTCTTTTTGATTTGAAAATTCATCTCTTTTTGTTGAAATTTCATTTTTGGTTGAAAACGCAACAGAATGGTTGAATATTAATCTTTTTCAGTTCAAAATTAACTTTTTTGTAGAAAAATCACATTTTTGTGTGGAAAATTCAACTATTAAAAATTAATTATTGTAGTTGAGAATTCATAATTTTATTTTAAAATCATTTCTTTAATTAAAAATTGAACTATTTTATTACAAATTCGTTTTTTCGGTTGAAAATTAATTTTTTTAACTTGAAATTTACCTATTCCATTTTTGGTTAAAATTTTGTTTTCAAATTGAAAATTCAACTATTTGGTTAAAAATTCATGTAATTTGTTGAAAATTCGTATTTTCTGGTTAAATTCAACTTTTTAAATGTAAAATTAAAATCTTTTTTGGTGGAAATATCAATTATTACATTTTTTGTTAAAAATTTATCTTTTTAGGCTAAAAATTCTCCTCGGTTGAAAGTTTAACTACCTTCTTAGAAATTCTTTTATTTTTTTGTTGAAAATTCATAATTTTAATTGAAAATTCATCTGTATGTTTGAATATTTAACAACTTTGTTGAAAATTGCTTTTTTCGGTTAAAAATAATTTCTATTACGGAAAATTGGACTATTTGGTTTAAAATTGTACTGTTTTGTTAAAAATAAACATTTTTCTTTGAAATTAATATTTTTGGGATTAAAATACAACTGCTTATTGTAGGAAATTCGTTTTTAAAATAAAAATGTAGAAAATTCATCTTTTTTATAATTTTAGTTGAAAATTCATTTCATTGTTTGAAAATTGAACTACTTTACTGAAAATTCATTTTTTTTTGGTTAAAAATTAGTTTGATTAACAAAAAATTTAACTATTTGGTTGAAAATGAACTTTTTTGGTGAAAATTCATATTTTTGAGTTGAAAATTCAATTGTTTTGTAGAAAATTCTTTTTTTGGCTTGATAATTCAACAATTGGGTAGAAAATTCAACTGTTTCGTAGAAAATTCATTATTAAAAATTGAAAATTCCTTCTTTCAGAATTAAAATTAAAATTGTTCAATGAAAATTTGATTATATCATTTTTTATTAAAAATTGACCTTTTTTAGTTTACAAATTCAACTATTTAGTTAAAAATGTATATGTTTTGCTGAAAATTCGTTTATTTTTTTGTGAAAAATTAATCTTTTTGTTTGAAAATTAAATTATTTGGTTAAACATTTATGGATTTTTTTGAAAATTCATCTTTTTTATAGTTTAGTTGAAAATTCATTTCATTGGTTGAAAATTGAACTACTTTATTGAAAATTCATTTTTTTTTGTTAAAAGTTAGTTTAATTAACGGAAAATTTAACTATTTGGTTGAAAATGAACTTTTTCGGTAAAAATTCATATTTTTGAGTTGAAAATTCAACAATTTGGTAGAAAATTCAACTGTTTCGTAGAAAATTCAATATTAAAAATTGAAAATTCCTTCTTTCAGAATTAAAATTGAAATTGTTCAATGAAAATTCAATCATACCATTTTTTGTTAAAAATTGACCTTTTTTAGTTTTAAAACTTCAACTATTTGGTTAAAAATGTATATGGTTTGTTGAGCGTTCGTCTTTTTCGTAAACAATTAATCTTTTTGTTTGAAAATTAAATTATTTGGTTAAAAATTTATGGATTTTGTTGAAAAATCATAATTTTTTTTTGTTGGAAAATGAAGCTTATTGATTAAAAATGTAACTGTTTTATTGGAAATTGAGTCATTTTGGTTAATGCTTTATATATTTTGTTGAAAATTTGTTTTCTTTCGCTCAATTCAACTGTTTTTGATTTAAAATAAACATCTTTTCTAGGTTAAGAAATCAAATATGACACTTTCTTTGTGAATTTATCTTCTTTGGTTAAAGATTCATAATTTTAGTTAGAAATTAATCTCTTTTGATGAAAATTGAATTATTTACTTTGTTAAAAATTTGTTTGTTTTTTTTGGTTCAAAATAATTTTCTTAACAGGTAATTTAACTATTTGGTTGAAAATTGAAATGTTTGGTTGAAAATTCACTTTTATTGTTGAAAATTCATATTTTTTAGTTAAAAATTCAATTGCTTTGTACAAAAATACATCTTTTTGGCTTAGAAATGCAACAATTTGGTCAAAAATTCAATTGTTTCGTGGAAAATTCGTTCCTGAAAATTGGAAATTCATTTTTTCAAATATAAAATTAAAATTATTTGATGAATATTTAACTATTCGATTTTTTCTTAAAAATTTATTTTTCTTAGTTTAAAAATTCAACTATTTGGTTGAAAATATATACAATTTGTTGAAAATTTGTCTTTTTTGGTGGAAAATGAATCTTCTTGGTTGAAAATAAAATTAGTTGGTTAAAGATGTATGGATTGCTTGAGGCTTCAACTATTTGGCTAAAAAATTGTCATTTTCAGTTCAATTATTCAACTGTTTTCAAGTAAAAATGAAAATATTTTCTTTCAACAAAAAACATATTTATCCTGTTTGCAGCTTAAAATATTCCGGGGCTGAAAAAAACCTCGCATTACATCTTATGCGTATAATAATTTTTTATCCAAAAATGATGTATTCAAAAGTAGTTATTTATTATATAATATGATACATTGAGAGTGGTTTAGAGTGTTTTTTGAAAATATGAAATATGTAGACGGTATCTTACATTTTTCATTTTTATAATTATAAAACGTATTGAATTTATTGGCGGTAGACAGGTGATATCCGTGAAAAATCTAGTATTTCCTCGATCTAGCAAACGTACTTCTACCAGTATTAATTACTCGACTTATATAAATTATAATATGAGATTTTGAATGAAGAAAAAATTAATCGTTCTAGAAAATAGAAATAAAAATGTAAATATACATTTTTTTAAATTCTTTTTATGACAATGGTAAATACTTTGTTAACGACTGAAACCTCTTATCTTCGACGGACTTAGATAATGAGTAAAAAGAATTGTAATAGTCGGTATGGAGATACATTATTTTTTCTAGGAGGTCATTGATAAGAAAAATGATTAAAACTACAAAAAGCATAAGTAAAATAAAGTAAAGTGTTTCACGTGATACTATGTAATCTAGGGGACACTTCCCTACAGTGGATAATGCAATCTACAGTGGATAATCATTAATTAAGAGCAAAATTGAAGGAAAAATAATTAATTTAAGTTTGAATTTATAAACATGCATAGCGCTTTAACTATTATTCAAATTAAATTGATTATTTTACATATATTAGTATTTTTAATTATTGATTATCCACTGTAGATAGCATTATCGACTGTAGGGAGGTTTCCCCTACTTTATTTTTTATTCATCATACGTCAAATTCAAGACCCGATTTCAATATAAATCATTAATCTGATTATTGAAATTGAGCTTTATCTTAAAAAGCAAATTCTTGATGAAAAAAAAAGCCAACAAAAATTCGATTGTTCTAGAAATTAGGTAGAGAAAGCAGGACAAAGTTGAATATTCTAATATTGAATTTCATAAATACAATTAAAGAAAAGGGAGTGTGAAATGTAAGGTTGTATGTAAATGTAAGGTAACCAAATTCTTTTATAATCGTTAGACACATAATATTCAAATCATTTTCAATAATACTCGAATATTTATTTCGAAATATATAATTTTAAATATGAAACAAAATTGTAATACTATTTGTTATTAACTATTCGATGGATCATGCACAACTTTTAAATCCTTTAAATAATTTTTTTTTTATATAAAAAATATTTAATGTTTATATTTTTGTTGTAATTTGTGATCATTTTGAATCCAATTTTAAATTGGTATTATGAGAAAATCTGTATGACAGTACAAAAAGTACAAAAATGTACCATTTGTTTAATAAAATGTTTATAATTAAAGTCGTGGTTTATAATTATAATTTTCCTTCATAAACATTACTTTTATTAGGAATTTTCAGAGTTTTAAGTAAAGAAAAAAGTTTTTTCTGTGGTAGAGCACTGCAAACATGTATTTGTTTGTATAATTTGTTTATAACAATTGTGTTGAATCTTAAATTTAATATTTAAGTGCGCCTGCTGCCTAAATTTATTTGAGTATTTTCTTCAGCAATTCTCACGAAATTTGTTAATTAAAATATAAAATTAACATTAAATAATACAATATTTTTGTATTTCATAGTATCTATTATATAAAATAATAGGAAAGAAAAGCAAGACAATATTTTTGATAATAATTGATGGAATATATTATTTTGTACAAACATGAAAAATTGTGAAAATGAAAAATTGTGAATGCAAAGAAATTTCCGACGAAAAACACTAACATAACCTAAAGTTGTTTAAATCTGTAATTTTGGAATTCAAATGATTTTTTTTTAAATAACCGATTTTCGGTAAAAAATGCTTACATGCCTCATTCTTGTTCAAATGTTGTAAATAATCTTTAAAAGCTAATGGTTTTTTTTATTAACAATAGCAATTTTAGACATAAAAAGTAACATAGCTAATTGTTTTACATTGTGAATTCTCTTTTAAAATGTAAAGAATAATGATAATTTGAAAAATCTTATGATAGTTTTTTGTCGAAGTATCAACTATTAGATGTTTCGTTGAGAATTCATATTTTTTTCTGAAAAATCAATTACTTTGTTTAAAGTAAAAAATTTTTGAGAAAATTAATTTTGTTGCAGATACACCATTTTATTTGAAAATTCATATTTTTGGATTGAAAATTTAACTTTTTTGTAGAAAATTCGTCTTTTTGGCTTGAAAATTCATGAATTTGGTCGAAAATTAAACTATTTGGTTGAAAATGAAATTTTTTGTTGAAAAATTTATATTTTTGGTTGAAAATTCAACTATATGGTTGAAAGTTAAACTATTTTTATGGAAATTTAACCATATGGTTAAAATTTCATCTTTTTTGGTTAGAAATTTAACTACTTGGTTAAGAATGGAATTACTTTGTTGAAAATTCATTTTTTTCTTTGTTACATTTTTTTTGATGTAGCTATTGCTTTTTAGGTTGAAAATTTATACTCTATAGGTTGAAAAATCACCTATTTCTCAGAGGATTCATGCATTTGGTTGAAAATTTGTCTTGTTAGTTAGAATTTTTTTCTTTTTGGTTGAAGAAATATCTTTTGTAGTTGAAAATTCAACTATTTGGTTCAAATATCCTACCTCTTGATTAGAAATTCATCTATTTGTTTGAGGATTCAATTAATTTGTTTAAAATCCTTTTTTTTCATATAATTCAACTGGTTGAAAAAGGTTTTGTTTGGTAGAAAGTTCATCTTTTGTGGTAGAAAAGTCATCTTTCTTGGTTGAAAATTCACCTTTCTTAGTTGAAAATGAACATTATTGTTGAAAATTCAACTGTTAAAAAAAAATTCGCTCAAAACAAATTTTGTTGTTGTTGGGCAATCGTCTTTTTGGTCTGAAAATTCATATTTTTTTGTAGAAAACCAGTTTTGGTTGAAAATTCAACTATTTTGATGAAAATGCAATATATTTCGACTTGAAATTTTAGGAATTTAAAATGTTTCATATTGAATTTGATATGATACATACATTATTTTTATTTGGAAGTGTTTATTCCCCTATTATTTCCCCATTTTCGTAAAAAATCACCTTATTTTTTAAATGGACCCTTAGCCTTCGACGGAAAAAAATAAAAGAAAGCATATATAAGTTCTTAAGTTACTAATGGGCCCGCGCGGAGAGCTTTACATAATGACTTTGTGAAGCTCTTCGCCTTGGGTGATTGCTAGAGAGATTGATCTGCGACCTGGGTCGGAGCAGTGTTGTGAAACGAACGTGTTTTTTAAAGAAGCAACACGGGAATTCTAGATTATTGTGAAAATCTGCCCCCCCCCCTCTTAGACTTGGCTTCATAGTATGATAATAATAATAAAAAGTATTAATTAATATGCAAAACAGCTGGGGGGGTCTTGATTTATGTAAGTTTCCATAAAAAAAAGTACGACCTAGATCGTGATGGTAAAGTGCCTCAGTGACCTCACATATCGTGCAGAGTAGTTGAACCTTGACATTAGCGCAACACTTTGTATGCTATTGTAACAGTTTTTTGTCATGTTTTTTTTCATTTGCAAAAGCCCGGAAAATTCAAAATATCAAACTGAAAACAGCCAGCAATATATTAACAGTAACAAAATATTATTATTAAAATTATATATTAATTATTTATTTTATACTTTAATATATATATATATATATATATATATATATATATATATATATATATACCATTAAACCATTTCCCTTTCAGGGTAGGCGTGACACTACCCGATTCGGGTAGTGTTTCTAGGTTTTTCTTGTAGTTATAAATAACTACAAGTGTGGGCTCACCACACCCACGATGTGCCAACAGCACTCATGTCAGTATTCTTGAATGGTCACCCATCCAAGTACTAACCGCGTCCAACGCTGCTTAACTTCAGTGATCTGACGAGAACTGGGGTTTTCAGCTTGGTATGGCCGTTGGCCATAATTTGGCCATAATTTAATAATTAGGTTTAATATGTCATTTAATTAATTAATTGATAATTTAATTAATTGTTTTATTATGTGGAAAAAATGATGAAAGAATTGAGATGAAATTAAAAAATAAATTTGAAGTCAATAAATGAATTTTTGAATAAGATGATGAATCTTCAACTGAAAAAATTAATTTTTATTATAGTAGTTCAACTTTCGAACAAATAGTTAAATTTTCGACCAAAATTTGTTATATTAATTTTATAACAATTAACTATTATATTTAATATAATATTCCTAAATATTATTATAATTTATCGGTTTTATTATGTATTTTTAATTTAAAAAAATGATTTAACTCACACAATTAAACTAATGATTTGGAACAACTTTAGGTTATATTAGTGTTCTTTTTTATTTGCATGTCAACTTCATTTTCATTTTCTTACTTTGAATTTTCTGGACTTTTGTGAATGAAAATTTTCAAATAAGAAATTTTAATTCTAAAAATGTATTTTCCTTTTTTTAAAAATCGTGTTTACTAGATCTCCCATACATCGTAGTTAAAAACCTGATAGGTTGATTACTGCGTGAATATGATTTTTAGTGGTTCTTTTCAGATCGTTTTTTTTCAATTTTCTTAACTTTTGTCGATGAAAATTTCTAAACGAGGAATCTTAATTATAAAATTTAGAGGTCATCCAAAAATAACGTGAGCCGATTTTGGTTCAACTTTAAACTAAGTATTTGAATTTTCAAGCCAAAAAAAAACGATTTTTCTACGCAATAGTTGAATTTTCAAATGAAAAGATGAATTTTCAAACAAGAACATTAATTTTGTACCAAAAAAGACGAATTCTCAACCAAATACGTAAATTAATCAAATAGTTGCATGTTTAACCATGAATTTTAATTTAATACAAGTTGAAGTTTCATCCAGTTAATTAAATTGTAACTTTAAGAAATTCATTTTTAACATAAAAAGGAACAAATTGTCAACAAAGTAGTTGAATTTTCAACCTCAAGAAATGCATTATAACCGTAAAATGTTATAGTTGATATTCCAACTAAAAAAGATTTTTATTCTAAATAAAAAACAGTTGAATTTAACCAAAAAAGATACATTTTCAAAAAAATACTTGAATCCTTAACTTAGCAGATTAATTTTTAATTAAAAATTTCAATTTTTAAGAAAAAATTGATTTTCTACCAAAAAATTTTGTTTTAATAAAATACATAAATTGGCAACCACACGGTTATATTTTCCAACGCGAAGATCAATTTTCAAACATAAAAGTCAAACTTTCAACAAAATAAATAAACTTTTACTAAACGGTAGATTTTTTAACCAATTAGTTAAATTATCAGTTCAAAAAATCAATTTTCAACAAAAAAAGTAAATTTGTAACAAACTAGTTGAATTTTCAACCTTGAGAGATAAATTTTTAAGGAAAATGCAACAGTTGACATTTCAACCATAAAAGATTCTTATTTTAAATCAAAATCAGTTGAATTTCACCAAGAGACAAATTTTCAAAAGAATAATTAAATCTTGAACTTAAACAGATTAATTTTCAAACAGATAGTTGCATTTTTCAGATGAAAAATTAAATTTTCAACAAAAAAAGCGATTTTTCAACAAAATAGTTAAATTTTTGACCTTTCTGAATTTTTTCTGACTTATTGGTGAAATTATTGAAAAATATTTTTTTTGCGCCTGAAATCGGTAACACCCTGACTACTGTGTACGCTGGGCTGCCGGCTTCAGGCGCAAAAAACAATTTCAATTACAAAAAAAAAAAAAAAATTCCGAAAAAAGCTCTCTGCCCAAAATGGTATAATTACCTTTAGATTATGTGGTAAAAATATTACGTGCAACAATTCATCCTTTTAGACGTGAAGTGGATCAAGCGGAACCGACTCGTTTGAAGCGCCTTAAGGCCTTGTGAGCGTAACCTCAAAAGTTTTTTTTCACATTTTTTGCAAATCCAACTTACGTTTAGACGAAACGCGATATCAAGTTGAAAATTTGAGAAATTAAATAAAAAGCACTAAGAAACGTTTGTCTGGTTCTAAATTTTTATAATTATGAAAAAAGCAACAACAAAAAATTGACAAAAAAAAACTTTTTTTATGATTGTAAGAATTTAGGACCAGACAAACGTTTCTTAGTGCTTCTGATTCAATTTCCCAAATTTTCAACTCGATATCACGTTTCGTGTGAACGTAAGTTGGGTTTGAAAAAATGTGAAAAAAATGTTGAGGTTATGCTGACATGGCCTTAAGGGGATCTTCTACTTCTGAGCCACGATGTCGAAGCTATTTTTGGAAATTTACTGCAAAGAAACTACACATGAAAACTGGGAACGGGTTTTTACTATTTATTGATACACTCTTCGACTTCAAAAAAATAAAGTTTAAGAAAAATTGTTTCCACATCCGCGAGCTTAGAGCATCCTTGACCGCACCACTGCAAATATGTCACTGACGACTTTGTGATAAGGCTTCGGCTACTTAGATTGCATTGAACAAAAAAAGTGAAATATGGCTTTGATTAAGATTACATTGGCTAGGTCAGGACACAGGGGATTTTAAAAATCTCAAAATCTCTCAAAATGGCCGACTTTTTCACAAAATTATTTTTTTCAAAAGCTTGTGTCCTGACTTAGCGATATGTCTGCTGAACAATTTAAAAAAAGTACTCGATATTCCAAATATATTTAGTCGAAGTCTTACCAAAACTTTTTTAAAACACGACTTTTAGGAAAACGCGTTAAGGCCATGTGACGAGTGGGTCACGTGACTGGATTCCTATCTTACCGACACCTTTTTTATTTGTAATCTAATTTCCACACGAAAAGCCACATCGAGTTGAAAATTTGGGATAATAAATCAGAAGCACTGAGAAAGGTGGGTCTGGTCCTAAATTTTTATAATTATGAAAAAAGTTTTCTTTGTAAATAATGTTTTTTTCATGATTATTAAAATTTAGGACCAGGCCCACCTTTCTTAGTGCTTCTTATTTATTATCCCAAATTTTCAACTCGATGTGGCTATTCGTGTGAAAATAAGTTAACAAATAAAAAAAGTGTCGGTAAGGTAGGACTCCGGTCACGTGACCCACTCGTCACATAGCCTTATACATAAATGATGGAATTTTTCTTCGACCTATTTTTTTGAGCTTATGAAGGCTGTAAAATATGAATTAAAAAAATATTTTCAAAAAAGCTTTTGTCCTGACCTAGCGACATGTCTGCTGAAAAATTAAAAAAAAATCACCTGATATTCCAAATATTTCTAGTTGAATTCTTACCAAAACTTTGTTAAAACACGACTTTTGGGAAAACGCGTTTAAACATAAATGATGGAATAAAACATGATTAGAAAAACTTACGATATAATCAACTATATCAGGGCACATTTCTAATAACTTCTAGATTCGAAACATGCAGAAAAAATCGATTTTTTGAAACCTCGAACCTAGAAGACCCTCTCAATTGACCCGCCGGATGCAAGAACCAGCCCGACGCTCGAAAACGCGTAAAATTATTGTCCGATCGTCTAAAAAAATAAAAATGTTCAAAATCGAAAAATCAATTTTTAGAAAATGTAGAATTGTAGAGAATAAGGAAATTAAACTTTTTCCCATTAGAATTTTTCTCGCCAAACGTTTATTTTTAATAATAAAAACGAAATATTGAAAAATGTTTCTCCCTGATTCAATTAAGTTTTAAAACTTAAATCGTTCTAACTCGGCCAAATATTATTGAAATGAGTTCATATTTGTAGGACATATTCAAAATACTCTAGCGATGCCTAGGAAATCATTAAAAAGTTAACAATCGCTTATTGTTTAATAATATTTAATTGTAAAATGAGGCCAATCGATAATTGTGTTTTCTTGGTTTCGCCGGTAAAAAGTATCTAGGTAACTTCGACTTTCAAACAACTTCCAGTGAGTGATTTGTTCAGCAATCTTGAATGAAGTTTTTTGGAAAATCTCATATCTATTCGTTAAAAATTCACTGAGATATTCAGATTTGGAAAAAGTACTCGACGTCTGCCGGCGCAGACTGAACTTCGAGAACGTTGCCTGACAACTTTTTCCAAATCTGCATATCTCAGTAAATTTTCAACGATTCGATATGAGATTCTCCAAAAAACATCACTCAACATTGTTGCACAAATCACTGACTGCAAGTTGTTTGAAAGTCGAAGTTACCTAGATACTTTTTATCGGCAAATCCAAAAAAACACAATTATCAATTGACCTCATTTTACAATTAAATATTATTAAACAATAAGCGATTGCGAACTTTTTCATGATTTCCTGGGCATCGCTAGAGTATTTTGAATACGTCCTATAAATATGAACTCATTTCAAGAATATTTGGCCGAGTTAGAACGATTTAAGTTGTAAAACTTAATATAATCAGGGAGAAACTTTTTTTCAAAATTTCGTTTTTATTATCAAAAATAAACGTTTGGCAAAAAAAATTCTAACAGGAAAAAGTTTCACTTCCTTATTATCTAGAATTCTATGTTTTCAAAATATTGATTTTTCGAGTTTGAAAATTTTCTTTCTTTGAGACGATCGGACAATACTTGTACGCGTTTTCGACCGTCGGGCTGGTTCTTGCATCCGGCGGTTCAATAACCCGGCTAACGGTATTCGAAATTTTTGTTTGCATCAAAAAAAAAAAAAATTTTACCTTCAAATCGAAAAACTGCATTAATGATGCACGTACAAGTATCAAAATTCAAACGCGTTGAATCGTTGATTCTAATTAAACTTATAGTACTAACATAAGTTATGTTTATGCCTGTCTGTTCATTTTACAGATAGAGACAGCTCTCACACCCTACCAGTAGTCTATCATTCTCCATTAGAGCAGATTCACTCCTGTTTGTACGCGAAATTGTTTCATAATTACTTCGTAATTGGTGTTGCACGGAGGATGAGGTAAGATCGCATGTGCTGCCGACGCACGTGGACGTCTGACTTTTCTGAAAACGACTCTCACGCAAACCAATGTGGATCTGCGATTTTAAGAGAGTAATTAACCAAATTTTTTGTTGAACTTTTTTTTGTTTCTTTAGGAAAATTTGGTTGTGAATGCTAAAAAAGTGGTTGGTGTAACAAAACAAATTATTTGGCCAGTGGTGCAGACGAGACCTGCCGGACCCTGGCGCCGCCACACAGTGGGAAAAAAATGACTTTTTTGGTTCAAAATAACGTACAGCCCACAAATATTGACCTATTTGGACCAAAAAAATTTGAACGAAAGCTGATAAGATTTATAAGAGAGGTGTCGAGCCTGATTTTCAAATTAGGTTTTCCATTTTTTTATAAACAAACAAATATGACGAAAAAAATTGCCATTTTTTCTATTTGATGTTACCAGTGCTTGCCAATAACAGGACAATTGTTGAAATCGTCTAAGTTTCATAGAGTAACATTAGTTCAAAATGTTCCAATATTACACAATAAACAAAAAAATTTTGTATGAACAAATTATTTGTTCAAAAAATGTTTTCTACGATTTTCTATAATTATACGTTTTTTTAAGTTAAATTGCAAGAAATTTGAATGGAAACAATATTATATTGAAAAAATTTGCTATTAAGATTATAATTTTTTATAGTATAAACAAATTTAATGAACAAATGCAGTAATCAGGCATTTTTCGAAAGAAAAATTCGTTTTTTTCGATGTCAATTTTTTTAATTAGGGATTTTATGATAATTTCAGCAAAATTCATAATTTGTTGATTCATCTTATGATTTTTTCAAACAAATTTAATAAACAAATACATTATTCGGGCATTTTTTGGCAGAAAAATTCGGTTTTTTCAATGCCAGTCTTTTCAGTTGGGAACTTTATGACAATTTCAGCAACATTCATAATAAGTTGATAAATTTTATGATTTTTTAAACAAATGCATTAATCAGGCATTTGTCGACAGAAAAATTAGTTTTTTTCTATGTCAACTTTTTTAGTTGGGAAATTCATGATGATTTCAGCAAAATTCATAATTGGTTGATGAATTATATATTTTTTTCAAATAAATGTAATAAACAAATGCATTATTCGGGCATCTGTCGATGGAAAAATTATTTTTTTTCGATGTCAGTCTTTTTAATTGGGACCTTAATGATAATTTCATTACCACTCATACTTAGTTGATAAATTCTATGATGTTGAGCTCTTGAGCTTCCTGCGTTAATTCTCCAATAGGAGGAAAAAATGATTCGATAATTTTGGCACCGTGAAAAAGGATTTTGTGAACCGTTACTGGCATATAATACCAACTATAGAGGGTAATGGAAAGATTTGCTGTTTTTCGGCAATAGTGTTCAAATTTAACAGTATCATTCACCTCTCCTGAAGAAAAATCATCAAATTTATCAACTAATTATGAATGTTGCTGCAATTATCAATAAGTTCGCAATTAAAAAGACTGACATCGAAAAAAAATAATTTTTCCATCGACAGATGCCCGAATAATGCATTTGTTTATTACATTTGTTAAAAAAATATATATATAATTTATCAACCAATTATGAATTTTGCTGAAATCATCATGAAGTTCCCAACTAAAAAAGTTGACATAAAAAAACTAATTTTTCTGTCGATAAATGCCTGATTAATGCATTTGTTTAAAAAAGCATAAAATTTATCAACATATTATGAATGTTGCTGAAATAGTCATAAAGTTCCCAACTGAAAAGACTGGCATTGAAAAAACCGAATTTTTCTGCCAAAAAATGCCCGAATAATGTATTTGTTTATTAAATTTGTTTAAAAAAATCATAAGATGAATCAACAAATTATGAATGTTGCTAAAATTATCATAAAGTTCCTAATTAAAAAAATTGACATCGAAAAAAAGAATTTTTCTTTCGAAAAATGCCTGATTACTGCATTTGTTCATTGAATTTGTTTATAATATAAACAATTATAATCTTAAGAGAAAATTTTTTCGATATAATATTGTTTCAATTCAAATTTCTTGCAATATAACTTCAAAAAACGTATAATTATAGAAAATCGTAGAAAAAATTTTTTGAACAAATAATTTGTTCATACAAAATTTTTTTGTTTATTGTGTAATATTGGAACATTTTGAACTAATGTTACTCTATGAAACTTAGACGATTTCAACAATTGTCCTGTTATTGGCAAGCACCGGTAACGTCAAATAGAAAAAATGGCCATTTTTTTCGTCATATTTGTTTATTTATGAAAAAAATCATGAACAGTCAAATGAAAAAATCATTTGGCTATTTTTAAGCATTTGAACTTGTTTTTTTTGTGGAATCAACTGTTAATAACACATTTTTTAACTTTTTTTGATAGTTCAATAACGATCCACTCTTTTTATTTTTATTAACAATTTAATTAACGTAGCCATACACGGTATATAATATAAAATTTTTACAAGTATCTCACAGGTGGGGATATTATTATGAAATCAAACTAATTCGAAGAAAAACACTCTCTGTTTTACTGATATCGTCGAAACTGCATGGGATACACACACAGAAAAAACAGAAGATAAACTTTACATCGATTTCCGACGAAAGATTGTTTGCAACAAAAATTAACTTCAGAGGATAAATTTGACACAAATATCGGTTAAACTTTCTTTTTTTTTCCATGACAAACACATGTATTTTGAAAGACGGGAAGTTGGCTGAACAAAACTTTCTCGCTTTAAAAAATTTCCTGCAACAAATTTTATTCTTAGTTTTTTCTGTGCACACATCCCGAAAAAACTGAATATCGGCACTAGAGCCGAGAAAAATTTGTTTACTACATTTTTAATAAAAATAAAAATAGTGGATCGTTATCGAATCATCAAAAAAAGTTAAAAAATGTGTTATTAGCAGTTGATTAAACAAAAAAAAACAAATTTAAATGCTGAAAAATAGCCAAATAATACATTTGTTAATTAAGTTTGGTTAAACAATTATCAAATGTTATCGATTCATAGCAAAAAATCATTGCTAAATAACTGGCCGTTAATTCCGTGAAAAAGCGGTATTTTATTTATAAATACATAACATGATAAAAATTTGTTTAAATAATTGTTGTTTACAACAATAAATTGTTTACTGTCATGAAAATGTTCTTCAAAATCTAGAAGTTAGTTATTTACAGTTAACTGCATCGAAAAAATCAAGTTTGTACCTCCAAAAATAGCCAAATAGTGCATTTGTTAATTAAGGTAGTTTAAACAATTATTAACTTGTATTTAGTGACCAAATATGATACTTAGGTTTTATTTCCAAGTAATATATGATCGATTCCATTGAAAAAACTTTATTTATTCCATCAAAGATACCTGATATGGATATTTGTTTATAAAAATTGCTTTTAAAATAACAAATTATTTATTAACTTTTATTAATTCAACTAAAAAACTCTTTTTGTCCATAAATTGTTCAAGTTTAGTGCGAATCAAGTGACGAATCGCCGCCAATCCCCACGAAACCATTTTCATTCACTTATTTGTTTATAACCAATTCAATAAATTTTTTAACATTTGCATTGCTATTGGACATCTCTTTGGATAGTTGCTTTCAGTTTTTTAGGTATTTTTGATTGAATCAAAGCATTTTTTAAATACCTGTATACTTCAAAAGTCAAATTTTTTTTTTCATTTTTGTTCTTAAATAGACAAAAAAATTAACAAAAATTTTTTAATCGGCCATGACTGTTCGATGCGAAATTTTATTAGCTTTCATTTAAAAAAAGTTAAAATCGGATTATAAATGTCTTCTGAAAATCAAATTGTCCACGGACGTTTTTTTTGCCCTACTGTGCAGCGCTTTCTTGTCGCACGAAAAATTTGAGAGTTTCACGTGACCAGATTCCTACCTTACCGGCACTTTTTTTATTCCCTAACTTATTTTCACACCAAGCGCCACATCGAGTTGAAAATTTGGGATACTAAATAAGAAGCTCTAACAAAGGCGGGTCTCGTCCTGAATTTTTATTATTATAAAAATAGTTTTTTTTTTAATAATTTTTTTTTTGCTTTTTTCATGATTATTGAAATTTAGGACCAGACCCACCTTTCTTAGTGCTTCTTATTTATTATCCCAAATGTTCAACTCGATGTAGCTATTCTTGTGAAAGTAAGTTAGGAAATAAAAAAAGTGTCGGTAAGGTAGGAATCCGGTCACGTGACCCACTCGTCACATGGCCTCAACATTCAAAGATCCATTTACACACCATTAAGAATTTAATTTTAAGAGATAAATTAACGAAATTTATGCCCAAATGAAAAAAATGCATTGACAGGGAAAAATTTTGTCTCAAATGGGTATCACTAAGAACAAAATTACAATAACAAAATAATGTTGTTGAGCTTTTTTTGATTTTTTTTAGAAAAATTTGGTTGTGAATACTGAAAAAAGTAATTTGTGTAACAAAACAAATTATTTGGCTAGTGGTGTAGTAGAGGCCTAGCGGACCCTGGCGCCGCCAGGGCAACCTTTTTGAAGGCCTGGTGGCGCCAGGCCGCTTTCTTTCTTTTTTTCTTTTTTCGCGATTTATACAGTATTAAGAATTCAATTTTAAGACAATATTGAATCCAGTTTATGCCAGTAATACGTTATAAAAATATATTTATCGCAATGGAACATAGATTATATTATGATTCGGAATTTCCTGTCTATTAGTAAATCATGTTTGTGGGATTTTCCCAAGTTGTAAATAGATTCTGTTGATCGAATTCATTTCAAATCATGCAGATAATCTATGCTCAAGTCCCAGAAGTATTTTCCACTTAAATATGGTGCTTTTCAATTTTTTTGACAAAGTTATGAGCAATCGAATTTTAAAAATTGAAAACACAGATGAACAAAAAATGTTCCGAATTTCTGTTAAAAGTGTGATATTTTTTCAAAAATATAATATAGGTATTCGACTTTTTCTTTCTGATTCTGATATAATTTCTTGTCCTCATTCGAAATTCGATGGAAAATTTTTAAAATTTCAAAAGTGACCAAATGACAGTTTTTCTGAAAATATTCAGAGTAAATTTATTTAAAATTCAATCGTTTTTTTTTCTCTTCATTTTTTTTTAGATTCGTTTTTTGTCTGAAAAATAAAAATTAACATTTATTGCCAAACCGACATAAGATACGAAAAAAGTTGAAAAAATTAAATTGTTTTTCTGAAAAAGTTATAGAAAAATGTTTTTTGACACTTTTTTCTATCTAGCGTTATTTTCGAGATTTTTGTTGAAATATTCCTAAAATCCTTTAAGGTTTTTTTTAATGGTGTCATAAAAAAGCAAAAAAGAACATTAATTAAGTTTAAACAACTTTTACATGCAAGCTTTTCCTTTGAAGTCGGCAATTTTTAAATAATCGATACTATCCATTTGTTATAACTTATTTAAAAAAAACATTGTTAAAATTATTAAATTAAGTCCTTTTTGGTTTTTCATTACAACATAAAATTGTTTTATATTGTATTCTCAGTGATAAGTCAAGCGATTAATTTCTTTAAATGTACTTCAAAGTAACCCGCTTGCGAAAGATTTTCTTTTAGAAATTTTATTCCAAACACGATTAAATAATGCTTTATATATTGTAACAAATAATGCGAAAACTTTGCAATTGACTACATTTGAGGAGTTGAAAAATAAGTCAAAATCTCAATTTGAATTTTAGGCTTGTTTGTTCAACTACTTTTTTTTAGATAAAAAATGTGTAATCTCACTATTTTTTCATGAAAAACTTCATTTTTTTATTCTAATATTTCAAAATTCGTTCTGACTGTTAAGTACAATATACAAAATTATAGCAGATAAATATTATTATTCGAATTGTCAGACATTTTTTCATTTCAAAAATGTCATCAGCTTAGAATAAAAAGTTTTTAGTGTTAAAAAACATAGATAGATTTTTCTACTTAAAATAATTATATCGAGAGCAAGCAATAAAAATCAAAGAAATTTATACTTAAATCGAAAAATCAATTATTTCAAGAAAACGAAGTGAGATTGAAAATTATAAAGGAAGTAAATAATTTTCTTTTGTATGAATTTTTGCAAAGAACAATTTTGCTTTCTTACCATTTTTTCTATATCTCGATTCGTTTTCGATAAAAACAGTACGCAGGTACGGCCTATATAAATTATCTTTTTAAGAACACACAAATAATTTATTAATTATTAAATTTTTTTTAATTCGATAAATCAAGATAATTTGATTATAAACTGTTAAAGTAATATTATGATTGAAAAAAATGTTAATTCTATAATTACTCTTATCATTATTATGAAATATAAAATGTAGTGGCTAAGTATATCTAGTGCGCGAATTATGCATTTTTTTATAGACCGTGGCTACATGTACTGAAATTTTAGTACAGAAGAAACATAAATAAAGTATGAAGTGAAGAAATTTTACATTTAACTAATTTTTCTTTTATATACAAAATTTTGTTAATTTTCTAGTGAAAATTTGTAATGAACTAATATGGCTTAATTGAATAAAATCATTTGCAAAAGTTTAGGCATTGTTTAATGCAAG
This sequence comes from Andricus curvator, assembly GCA_932195095.1. NCBI lineage: Eukaryota > Metazoa > Arthropoda > Insecta > Hymenoptera > Cynipidae > Andricus > Andricus curvator. The sequence goes on from CAKNYM010053427.1 coordinate 135,684, forward strand.
CTAGAAGACTTGATTTAAAAATAATTATACTTTCTCGTTATATTTGTTTATTTAAAATAATAAATCGGTTTATTATCAGAAAAGTTATGTTTTTAAAAAAATGTCCGAAAAACTTAAAACCTCCAAGAACTTAGCATTACCATCTTAAATTGAAAAATAAATGAAAGTTGTGCTGAATTGTGCAATATTTGTGTTTCGAAAAAATTTCCAAGTTCAAAAGATGTAGACATATTTCGGTAAATATGAGTCTGGATAAAAACTATCATTAAAAATAATTGAGGTGCTCAAAGAGGCACTAAACTAAAATTAAACCAGGCTGGACTGCGGATTGCGATACAAAAAAATTCGAAAAACGGGTAAATACAGTTTGATGTAAAAAAAGTTAGCCAATTCCAAAAAAATCGACCGAAAATTTGAAGATTAAAATTACATGGGTTTTCAAAATCGGCTTTGAATAGCAGTTAAAAAACAAATTTTCAATTTTTTGCCAAAGTAAAAGCTTGTTTCTGAGACATGGAATTGCTGAATAAGAATACAAAATATTTGATAAAAAACATCATTTTGTTCCGAGATAATCCAAATTGAAGATACACGGAGAAAAATGGATGTTTAAACGTAACATCTAGATCTTCAGGGATAACATATTTTATGTTTAACTATAGGACAGCAATCTAGATGTTCAAAGTTAGCATCTGTAGATATTCAAAAGTGAGATGTTACTCTGAAACATCCAAAATGTTCAACCTGAAATATCCGAAATATTACATGTATGGTTATGTCAACTAACGGCTGTAAATATTTGAGGAATTTACTTATTTCTGAGCATTTAAGGAGTTAATTGATAACTTATTTGTGAATTTAAAACTAAACTTGAATTTTCGTACATGAACTAAAAACAGGTACAGGGTATGAAATGCCGATCAGATAATACATTCAGTCTAGCTGAGGTTATGTTTAATATTTTAATTCAAAATAAAAAATAAAAACGGGGTAAGTAAGCTGAGAACGAATAATATGTAATCTGCATTTAAAATTCTATCTATTTGAGGTTACTTAAACTCATATTTTATTATAAATTCACAAACATTTTGTCAAATCACGTGTCAAATGTTCAAAGGTGTTCGAGTCAATATAACCTCAAACTTAAGAACATTGTTCCGCCGTGTAGACAGACAAAACTCGTTATACAATTTTAATTAAGGATAGCTAATTTTGATTCTTTGAAAATGTTCAAAAATTGTAATATTCCATAATTGTACTATCGAAATTATATAGCCGTCAAATATAGTCGTGAAATTCGAATGCGCAATGCGCATGCGTTCAGATGATTTTAACATCTGAATATGTTACAGTTTAACATAAAAATATTTTTACGCCTAACATCTCAAAAAGATAGTAGATGTTTGGCATGAATATCTGCATGTTAGGCGGAACAATCTTACCCTTTGAACATCTACATTTAAACATCCATTTTTCTCCGTGTAGCGATAACACAGTATGACAAACATTTTTTTCCTAAAAATCCTAAAAAATATGAGAAGATATATTATTGTTCTGCCTTATATGATCATAATTTCAACAAATTTCAATTTTAAAAGGTTGAAACAAAATAATTACTATGTTTAATTATAACTGAATTGTAACTAAAATTTTTAATGAATTAAAACAAAATTATTGTATCAAAAAATGATATTTTGAAAAAGTTCTTTCACCACAATGTGGATAGGATTTTTGAAGAATGTTTTATGCAATAAACCCATTTTTGATCAAAATGTGGGTTATCTATTTCTGTACTGCAAACCTTCAATTATAAATTTACAATTTACATCAGGTTGGTCCACAATTTTTTTCTTCGAATTTTCCTGCATAACGCCCACAAACTTTTTCAAATTCATAAAACAATAAATGCGTTCTTTTTTGTTTTGTTGAAAAAAATGATATTTAGATGTTTCGCAAGAAGTTTTTGTAAATTTTATTCAGAATTGTCAATATTCGGTGAATCGAGTAACTAACATAATTGTTTAAACAAATTATTGTTGCTTATAACTATATTAATGGTAGATATTTGTGATTTTTTCTGAAATTTTCTAGTTCTTGTCCACTTTTTACTCAGTGAGTTAATAATTTATGCAGGTTAACAGAAATAATTGTTTGAACAATTTATTATTGTTTATAACTATCTTATCTTAGAGTAATGCTAGAAAGTTGCGTGGTTTTCTGAAAATTTCAGCTTTTTTTTTTACTTTTCAGTTAGAAGAAAATAATAAATATTAACAATTATTTAAAAAAACGTTCTCAATAATTACTTTAAGGAAACTTTTCATTTAATATGATCCATGTCGAAAATTTGAAGATTATTTCAAATATTTGTTTTATTTCAGAAAAATATGTTCACAAAAAAGAAAGAGATTGGTTAAAAAAAATGATTCCCTCTAGTTTTTTATTTATTATTTGTACATAAATAAAAAGCCGGAGAAAAATGAATAATTAAAAAAAACCGAAACTTTATAGCAATTATCTAAGAGACGATAGTTATAAACAACAATAAATTGTTTGAACAATTATTTTTGTTAGCTTGTGTTAATTATTATCTCACTGAGTGAAAAGTTGACAGAAAAAAATATTTCAGAAAAAATCGCAACTATCTAGTATTACTGTAGAAGAAGATAGTTATAAACACTAATGATATTGATTTAAAGACTTATTTTTGTTAAATTCCATTAATTTTCACCTTGCTCTATGTAAAAAGTGGACAAAAAGTTTAATATTTCAAAAAGAAACCGCAACTTTCTTGCATTATTCAAAGATAATGTTATTTAATATAATAATAAGTTGTTTGAACAATTATGTTTGTTAACTTGAATTAATTATTACCTCACCCTTAGTGAAAAATTGACAAAAAGTGGAAAATTTCAGAAAAATTCGCAATTATCTAGCATTACCATAGGAGAAGATAGTTATAAACAATAATAATTTGTTTAAACAATTCTGTTTTTTTAATTGCTTAATTATTACCTCGCTCTAATTGAAAAGTGGTTAAAAAGTAGATAATTTTAGAAAAAACTGCAACTTTCTAGCATTATTCTGAGAAATTATTATAAATAATAATAAATTGTATAAACAATTATATCCATAAATATGAATTAATTATTACCTCACTTTAATTGAAAAGTGGAATGAAAGTCGAAATTTTTAGAAAAGACTGCAACTTTCTAGCATTATTCTAATAGAATATTATTGTTAATAATAATAAACTTCTTGAACAATCACATTTGTTCAATTTAATTTATAATTGCCTAGATCAAACTGAAAAGTTTATAATAATTTGAATAATTCGGAAAAAACCGCGACTTTCTAACTCTATTCTGAGACAAAATGGCTAAAAACAATAATAAATTGTTTAAACAATGCATGTAAACATCTAATTATTAGCAAAAAGTAGCATTTTATGTATAAAAAAGAACTTGTATTGAAAAAAATCACAAAAAAGTCATAATTAGCGCCAGAAACTCGTAAAAACCCAATTTTTCACTTATGGGGGTTTTTTGGCACCCTCTGAAATAGACTTATGGGGGTAATATTCGAAAAGTGATTATTGATTTGTATTCTGTAGTTAAGTGTTAAGAGAAATGTTGAGTTTAAACTCGATTTACCTAATATTGACGATTCAAAATAAAATTTACAAAAACGTTTTTTTTTATGGGAAACACGTCTTTAAAATCATGGGGCTTGCGCGGAACATAATTTTTGTTTTCAATAAAAAACCAAATTTATTTTTTTTTTGATTTGAACAGCTTTGGGGGCGATATGCATTAAGATTCGAAAAAAAAAACATTCCCAACGCATTTTTAGTCCACCCTAATTTACATATTTTGAATTCCGGAACTGCAGTAGATTTTTAATCGATAGATCAATCGTGATTTACAGATAACGATAAATGCTACCTCGTGCCGCAAATAACGGTCCCAGTCAAGCTCAATTGATTAGCCGATCGTTTCATTGAAATATTCGACCTTGAGTGTAATAGTAGACATTTTATGATTCACTTTCACTTCTTCTTTACGGCCGGTGATCTTTGTTGTGCCTTGATGACACAATCACTATGCAATTGATTTTATAAAGGTAAGGAGGTGTTAAAAAAATAAATAAAATTCTAAAAATTACAAATTACAAAAAAGATTCTACGTGCTTGGTACTTTTAATTGTTTCTTATTTTTGTTTCCGTATTTCTTATGGTAATTCTCTGAACAATTATCTTTGTCGTACAATTCTAAAGCTTGTTGATTACATGACTTATTTATAAATTTATATCATGCAAAAGCAATTTCATAAATGATTAAATATCTTGTGATAAATATCTTTGTATAAATAAAATACTCACATATATATTTCAGACCATTAAAAAGTTTTATTCAATCAATTTCAGGATTAAAGAAAAAACTTATTTTAACGTTTTCTTAAAGAAAATGTTTTTAATTATTTAATGAATGTGAAATAGAACGACTATTGTAAATATTAGTGTAAAAAATAAAATCTGGACTGGAAAGGTTGTATAATAATTTTAAAAATGGTCCATCCACTTTCGCCATTTTTAAGATTATTATACAAACTTTCCAGTCCAGATTTTATTTCTATTTTTCACACTAATATTTACAATAGTCATTTAATTCCACATTTATTAATTAATTAAGAACGTTTTCTCTAAGAAATCCTAGGTATGAGCTCATTTTTTATGTTTTCTAATATCTTCTACACTCCAAATAATTTTCTTTTCTCCGAATTTAAACAATTTTAACTAAGGTCTGATGATGAGACGAGACTGGTCTCGAAACGTTACAGTTTTTTCTGCATCATTGTCGTTATAAAGGTTATAAATGTATTTTCATTCCTAATTAAAATTTTCTATTAAAATATGCTTGAAAGGATTCTTTTAACTCATCGCGCAATTTCATGTTTTATCACATTGAACGAGACCAGCATGTAAACTTTGAGGTTATAACCTAAAAATATTAAAACTTTTTTTATGAAGTTATTTCCATTTCGAATTATAATTTTTCATTTCAAACACACTTTAAGCAATTCTTTTTATTTATTAGGGTGGTCCTAATTACGTTGGTTGAACAATAACTCAATAAATAGGATTTCGAATATTATTGATCAATGCCTGTTTTGAATTTTCGCGCCTCGTACCTGTCGTTAAACAAGATATCTATTAAAGGAAAACTTTCAAGTAGCAGAGGTTATAACCAGGTTTTGCGACATATTTTACTTTGATTGATAAGAAAACATTTATTTAGTGTTGATCATGTCTCGAGTAATTTTTGTTCGTTACATTGTATTCTCAAGAATTTATATTATTTATATTATATATACATATATATATTATTATATTATATATTATATATTTCTATTTATATTGTTTATATTATATTGTACACTTTTATTTTACAATGTTCATATTCTTGAAATAAACCGACAGTAACATGAGGGACACCATGCCCCATGGTATGGGGTACGTTGACCGAAATGCAAAACCAACTAATTAATTAAATATAAAATAATGACGCAGTTAAAAAATAGTTTTGAGTAATGACATATGTAACCTGATAATGTGAGCTTCTTACAAAAAAATACAGACATCGAAATCACATTTCAGTTATAATTTACAGAACATTTCATTCAAAGCCCGGCACCATACCCCACTTTCACCTACTCAGGAATTTTTTTCTCTAAAAAAAAAAAAAAAATTTAAAAATAAAATATACAAATTGTGCAGTTAGAGCAATTAGAGTTCGAAAACGAAGAGAACCTTGAACTGAGATAGAGTATGTAACCATTGACTATTAACATTATGCTAAAGAAGAACCCACACAGAACAGACGGCATGTCGTTTCGGTAGCGCGCAGCATTTCACGCTTTATAACATCTGTCCTTCATCACGGCCTTACTTTTTTCGTTTCTTTTTTAACGAAATACACTCGAATGTGCGCTGCCTTATTGCGTCACTGAGGCGATTATCGACTTTAGATTAGAACTTGACCTACATTGTATATCTAATTAGTTCTATGGATAAATAATTCTGAGTGATAATCTTATTTTCCTAATTAAAAAAAAAACTTAATCGCCGTGCGTATAAATTACGTAAAGTTTTAAATAACGTAAGACGATTTGGGTGCCCCACTTGAAAGAGTGAACGTACAAAAGTACGTACAAAAATACGTACAAAGGACGTACAAAGGGACGTACCAAAGGACGTCCCAAATTGGGATACAAAATTACGTACTTTGGTACGTCCTTTTGTATGTCTTTTGGTACGTCCTTTTGTATGTCCTTTCGTACGTCCTTTTATACGTCCTTTGGTACGTCCTTTTGTGCGTCCTTTGGTACGTCCTTTGGTACGTCGTTTCTGACGTAATTTCCCATTTCAAGAAAAGTGCTTAAAGATTATTTTTTCTTAGTCAAACGTTTTATAGATTGGTACAATGTCAGGAAAACGTGTAGCTGAATTTGAAGCAAATATACGCTCAAATCCCATTGGCTCTCTAATAACATATAAGTTTCTCAAGTAGTATATAAGTATATACATATTTATAAAAAAGTACTATATATATAGTATACACAGTGTAAATATATATATATATATATACCATTAAGCCATTTCCCTTTCAGGGTAGGCGTGACACTACCCGATTCGGGAAGTGTGTCTAGGTGGATAGTTTCTTGTAGTAGTAAATAACTACAAGTGTGGGCTCACCACACCCACGATGTGCCAACAGCACTCAGTAGTCTCGAATGGTTACCCATCCAAGTACTAACTGCGCCCAACGCTGCTTAACTTCAGTGATCTGACGAGAACTGGTTTTTTCAACGTGGTATGGCTGTTGTTGGCTTGTTGTATATATGGTATATGTTATTAGAGAGCCAATGGGCTTACAGCATATATTTTCTTTAAATTCAGCTACACGTTTTCCTGATCTATGTACCAATCAATTAAACGCTCAACTAAAAAAAAATCTTTAAGCACTTTTCTTCAAATAGGAAATGACGTCAGAAACGACGCGACGTACCAAAGGACGTACCAAAGTACGTCATTTTGTATCCCAATTTAGGACGTCCTTTTGTACGTCCTTTAGTAGGTCCTTTAGTACGTATTTTTGAACTTCTTTTTATACGTACTTTTTTACGTCCTTTTGTACGTCCACTTTTTCAAGTGGGTCGAGGGGAGGTTTTTGGTAAAATCTTCATCTTTCTTATGAATTAAGAAAGAAGTTCAAAATAGTTGAATGTTTAACAAAGCAGCTAAACTTTTAACAGAAAAGATTAATTTTCAACTAACATGATGAATCTTCAATAAGAAAAAAAGAATTAATTTTTAGCAAAGTTGTTCATCTTTTAACTAAGTAGTTAAATTTTCAACCCAGCAAGATGAATTCTTAATGAAAAATGTAATTGTTTATACTTTAACCAAGAAAAGATGTTCATTTTAAATAAAAAACCGTTCAACTGAACCAAAAAGGACGAATTTTTAACAAAACAGTTTGAATACTTAACCAAAATTTGAATTTTAAGAAAAAAAGATGAATTTTTTACCAAAAGAGATGAATTTTCAACAAGAGTTGAAATTTTAACCAAGAAAGATTCATCCATCGATGAAGAAGAAAAAATTAACCGAATAGATGAATTTTTAAACTTGAAAAGATCAATATTCAACCAACAATGGAATAATAAACGTTAATTTTTAAAAATAATAATTTTCACTGAAAAAAAACGAATTTTCTACAATACAGTTAAATTTTCAACCAAAGAGTTGTGTTTTCAACGAAATAGTTCAATGTTTAGTTAACAAAACTAATTTTCAACCTAAAAAATAAATTTTCAACTAAAATTGAACCCTCAACCTGAAAAAAATAGATTTAAAAAAAAAGTGCTTCACCTTTCAGCCAAGTAGTTTCATCTTGCAAACAAAAAAGATGAATTCTCAATAAAAAATTTAATAGTTGATATTTTAACCAAAAAAAAATTTCATTTTCAATAAAAAACAGTTCAATTGAACCAAAAAGGACGAATTTTTAACAAAATAGATAAATATTCAACCAAAAAGTTTCATTTTTAACAAAAAAAAAGATGAAATTTCTATCGAAAGAGATGAATTTTCAACCAGAGTTAAGATTCTAACCAAGAAAGATTTTTCAGTTAATAAAAAAAATTATTAACAAAACAGATTTGAAACAAATTTAATATTTTAAATAATTTTAAACAATAATTCTTTTTTATGAAAAAAAACGAATTTTCTACAAAACAGTTGAATTTTTTATCGGAAAATAAGAATTTCCAACAAGAAAGTTAATTTTCAACCAAACAGTTAAATTTTTAGTTACAAAAATTAATTTTTGACATAAAAAAATGAATTGTCAACTAAAATGATGAATCTTTAACAAAAAAATGAATTTTCAACAAAAAGTACTTCACATTTTAGCTAAGTAGTTCAATATTCAAACAAAAAAGACGAATTCTCAATAAAAAAATTTAGTAATTGATATTTTACCCAAAAAAAGATTTTCATTTTGAATAAAAAATAATTTAATTGAACTAAAAAGGACGAATTTTTAACAAAACAGTTGAATGCTCAACCAAAACAGGTTAATTTTTAACGAAAAAGTGGATTTTTTAACAAAAAAAGATGATATTTCTGCCAGAAGAGATGAATTTTCAGCAAAATTGGAAATTTTAACCAAGAAAGATTTATCAGTTATTAATCAAACAAAAATTTTAACGAATAGTTGAATTTTTAATCTTGAAAAGATCAACTTTTCAACAAAACTGGAATAGTTAAATTTTCATTAAAAAAATAATAATTTTCAATAAAAAAAAACTAATTTTGATACAAAATAGTTAAAGTTTCAACCGGAAAATATGAATTTTCATCAAAAAAGTTAATTTTCAACTAAACAGTTTAGTTTTCAAACAAATAGTTATATTTTTAGTTGAAAAATTAATGTTTAACCTAAAAAAATGTATTTTCAACTAAAATCATGAATCTTTACCCAAAAAAATGAACTTTTGACAAAGTACTTCAACTTTTAGCTAAGTAGTTGAATTTTGAAACAAAAAAGATGAATTCTCAATGAAAAATTTAATATTTGATATTTTGGCCAAGAAAAGATTTTCATTTTGAGTAAAAAACAGTTGAATTGAACCAAAAGGGACAAATTTGTAACAAAATAGTTGAATACTTAACCAAAACAGATTTTTCTTCAACCAAAAAGTTGCATTTTTAAGAAAAAATATTAAATTTCTGCCAAAAGAGATGAATTTCCAACAAAAGTTGAAATTTTAACCAAGAACGATTTATTAGTCAATAAAGAAAAAAATCTTAACCGAATAGTTAAACTTTTAAACTTGAAAAAATCAACATTCAACCAAACTGAAATAATTACATTTTCATTTTCAAAAATTATTTTAAATTAAAAAACGATTTTTCTGCAAAACTGATGAATTATTAATCGAAGATTTTATTTTTCAAGAAGAAAGTTAATTTTCAACTAAATAGTTGAATTTTCAGTTAAAATATTAAATTTCAACCTAAAGAGATGAATTTTCGACAAAGAATGTGATGGTTGATATTTCAACAAAAAAAGATTTTAATTTAAAATAAAAAATAGTTAATTTTAACCAAAAGATAAATTTTCGACCAAAAACAAAACGAATTTTCAACCAAAGAAATGATGAATTTTCAACAAAGTAGTTCAACTTTCGACCAAATAGTTGATTTTTCTACCGGATTGTTGAATTTCCGAGTCGAAAATACAAATTTTCTACAAAACAGTTGAATTTTGAACAAGAAAGTTCATTTTCAATCGAAACAGATTAATTTTTAACCAGATAGTTGCATTTCTAACCAAAGAATATTAAATTTCTACAAAAAGAAATAAAGTTTTAAACCAAAAAACCGAATATTTTACAAAATAGTGCAATTTTTAATGAAAGAAAATTTGTTAGTCAAGAAAGAAAAAAAATTCAATCAAATTGTTGAACTTTCAATCAAAAAAGACGAATTTCCCACAAAACAGTTGAATTTTTAACCAAAAAGGATGACTTTTTAACAAAATTGTTAAATTCAAAATAAAATATCTTATCCCCCACCCTCCGAAAAAATAACATAATTTGCACGGCCCCTTATGTTGATTATATTTTTAAATAGCGGTTTTATATAAATAATAATTATTATAGAAAATAATGAAATATTCACTAGATCTAGATGAAATTCTTTTGGTCAAGAATTCAAGATATTATTAGCAAATATAATATTTGAAAATATTGCGAAAATGCTATTGACAAAATAAGAATTCAAATTTTTCTGATAATATATTTATTAGACCGGGCCTACTTATTAATTTATTGTGCCATACAATTTATATTTAGAGAATACTAAAAATATTGTAACAGTGTCTTAATATTACAAAAAAAATGTTTTTCTATAAAAGACAGTTACATAATTTTAGAACAAATTACAAATTTTTACAACGAATTACAAATATTTAAAAAAATTCATGTAGAATGCATAGTTCTCAATAAAAGAAGTCGAAGATGGGGAACGGACAAGGAATATTGAAAAGGGAAGGTTTTGCCTCTGAGTCATTCACAGTATAATTTGAACTATAGGGTCGAATCGTGCTTTTATGTGAGTGTAATAATTTATTGTATGTGTGGGTAAATATGTGTGCAGTGTCCACCCTAAACAGATGAGAGATTACGACTCACTCCTAAGTATAAAGTGGGAAGAATAAAACTGTAATCATGTGGCACGTAGGGTACCTCAGTAATCGATATTTTCCTCTATTTTTAATGTAAAAGTAAAATCCAATCCTAAAAGAGACAATTTATGGTCAGTATGGAATTATGTTTAGAGTAACAAATTTTAATTGAACAAAAATTGGATTTTTTATAACTTTAAATTGAAATATATTTATTAGGGTGGTCCAAAAAAATACCATATTGAATTCAATATGAGATACTTTATACTCCTAAGATTTCAAGTAGAAAAATATATATTTAATTTCCAACACAATGGTTGAATCTTCAACCAAAAAAGATTTTCTACAAAAAAATATGAATTTTTGACCCAAAAAGGGGAACTTTCAACAAGAAATTAAATTTTAATTAAGCAGTTGCATTAAGAATCAATTGGTTGATCTTTCAAGCACTTGAGATAAATTTTCAACAAAATAGTTTCACTTTTAACTAAATAGTTAAATTTCCAAAGCTGGGTTAAAAAAAAATCTGCGGATGAATTTTCAACCCAGAAAGATAACTTTTTTACCATTAAAGATGAATTTTCAATTCAAAAGGTTGAATTTTCGACCAAAAAGGTAACTATCATAATAGTTTAATTTTCAACCAAATAGTCGAATTTTCAAAGAAAAAATAATAAAATTCAACAGAAAACAGTTTAATTTTTAAGCCAGAAAGAAGAATTTTTTAGAACATGGTTTAATTTTCAAGAAAAGATGAATTTTCAACAAAAAATTTCATTTTTAGCCAAGACAGATGATTCTGTCACCATAAACGATTTAAATTTTGTACCAAAACGAATCAAGAAAGATGAATTTAAACGAAATAGTTGAATTTTCTAATGAAAAAAATATTGTTTTAACCAAAAAGGAAATATCAAATTTTCTATTTAAAAGATTAATTTTTAACAGAAAAAAAGGTATTTTTAACTAGTTGAATTCAACTAAAAAAGAGGGGTTTTTTAACTAAATAGTTGAATCCTCAACCAAAAGGAAGAAATTTTCAACAAAATAAATTAATTTTCTACCAAGCACTTGAATTTTAAACCTATGAAGAATAAATTCTCAACCAAAAATGCATAGTTAAATTTTAAGATAAAAAAATTAACTTTCAACAAACAAACGAAATTTCAAAAAAAGTCTCTACCAATGAATCAAATTAAAAAAAAGAGTTTTGAACGTAGTAGTTCAACTGTCAATGAAGCAGTTGAATTTTCAACCAAAAAAGATGAATTTCCTACCAAACAATTAAACTTTTAACCAAAAAGTCTTTGAAAAAATTAATTTTTAACAGAAAAAAACGTATTCTAAACCGGTTAAATTCCACCAAAAAAGACGATTTTTGAACCAAATAGTTGAATCCACAACCAAAACTCCAAGAGAAAGAAATTTTCAAATAAAAATTTTTTTTTCTATCTAAAAAGATGAATTTTCAACAAAATACATTAAGAGACTACTAAACAGTTGAATTTTAAATTTTTTGAATATTTGAAGCGTGGAATAGTTAAATTTGCAGATGAAAAATTCATTTTTAAAAACAACAAAAAAAGAATTTTCAACAAAATGTTAATATTTCGGCAAAAGAGTTGAATTAAAAAAAAAATTAACAAAGTAGTATAACTTTCAATGAAGCAGTTGAATTTTTAACCAAAGAAGATGACTTTTTAACCAAATAGTTGAATTTTTAAGCAAAAAGATTAATTTTCCACGAAGAAGATTAATGTTCTGCCAAATAATATGATTTTTCCAAATAAAAGATTATTTTCTACCAAATAGGTAAACATTCAACTCAATTAAAAATATGAATTTTCAACTGAAACAAAAATTAATTTTTTGTAAAGTAGTTTCATTTCAAACCAACTAGAAGATTTTTTAACCAAAAAAGATGCAGTCCCAACGAAAAATGTAATAGTTGATGTTTCAACCAAAAAGTTGAATTCAACTAAAAAATACGATTTTTCAAAAAAATAATGGAATGAAGAACTGAAACAGATTAATTTACAACATTGAACATAATTACATTTTTAATAAAAAAGATGAATTTTATACCAAAAAACACGAATTTTCAACAAAATACATACATTTTCAACCAAATACTTTAATAAAATTTCTATCTAAAAAAGATCAATTTTCAATTAAAAATAGCAATGCTCAACCACAAATGGAATAGTTATATTTTTAGTTGAAAAAATTAATTCTCAACCAAAAAAGCGTATCTTCAACAAAATATTGAATTTTTAAACCAAAGAGTTGAATTTTTAACTAAAATGATGAACATTTAGACAAAATGAATCTTCAACAAAAGAGTGCAACATTCAACCCAAAATATGATTTTTTAACCAAGAAGATAAATTTTATAAAAATGGAATAGTTCATTTTTCAATCAGAGATGAATTTTTTACAACAAAAAAAATTAATTTCAACAAAATAATTTAACTTTGAACCTAGTTCTTGAATTTTTGATAAAAAAAGATGACATTAACCAAATAGCTGGATTTTCAACAAAATAATTAAATTTTCAACCAAATAGTCCAATTTTCAACCAAACGAGAAATATATAGTTGAAATATATTAGTAGACTTGTTAACTAAAAATATTTGGATTTTTTTATTAGGTCCTATTCATTAATTTCAAATTTAGATTTTTATAACTGCTACCATAATTTATGGACGGTCCCTTATTTATTTCTCTTAATTGGCACCTCTATAAAGTGTTCTATTTTGGATTAGATGACCCCTCCTTTTTGACAGAATTGAACAAAAAATATTAACGGGACCCCCAAGTAGTTTTTTGTCAATAAAAAGTTTATTTAATTTAAATAATTGCTGGTTAAGTATTTTTACTTCGACCTCTTTTGAGTGAAATACAACACTCACAGTTATGACAGAATTGAAAAAAAAGTATTCGGGGTCCCTCAAGCCGGTTTTTGAAAATAAGATGTTATATTTTTTTGAAAAATCTCTCGGCAAATCTAAGTGATGTATTTAAGTGAAAAAAGTACACTGTATATGCCTGCCAAAGTAAAAAATCCATTAACAGCAATTATTTAAATAAAATAAGAATTTTGATTGCAAAAACCGTCTTGGGGGACTCCTAAATATTGTTTTTTCTGCCAAAAATCAGGGGTCATTTTGACACCAAAAGAAACACTTTGTACAGGTACCATCTGAGAAAAAAGCCTTTTTGTGGACCACACTAATATTAACAATAATTATTTTTAAATTTGAATAATAATAATTGAACGGAAGGAAGCCAGCATTTTTGGTTAGATAGTGAGAAGACACACCTTCCCTTTATGTCAATTTCACGGTCAATTAATTGTTAAAATTATCAGGTAATGAAAGACACTTTTTTGCTTGACTCTAGAATGTATTGCAGGTATCTTTTTTAATTAATTGCTAATTATGTCTGCCGCAAAAACCTGACTTTCTTTCCATCTAGGTATTAAAAAATTATTGCGGTAAATGTTTCACATTCAATATGATGAATAGGCCTTTTTAAAATTAAATAAATTCAAATTGGTCCAACCCGTCATTTAACTGTTTCGTGTGGGATTCAAAACTTATATAAGATATATATGTGTTTAGTATTTCTTGAACACCTGACTGAGTTTCATAAAAAATCAATAGGTGTTCGAAGACTTCATGAATATTTATATACTCTTCAAATTGAAAGACAAAATGACACTCATAAAATCTAACATTGATGATTTCAGAATTATGTACACAATCCTCTTCATATACATTATATTTTTAATGATGTAATTTAAATTGTTTTATAAGGTTTGAAGGTTAAAAATTATAATTTATAAATACTTGATCATCTTTCAAAGCTTGATTTAGAACACTTTTCGCAAAATCATGACATTAAGTCCCCTTTGCAGAGGCATATAAATGAGCAGTTTTATGTGCATCTTACATTTTCCATACAGAAATAATTATTCATCAATATTAATCACTATTACCAGTATTTTTAATGATTCAATTTTACTATTCTAATTAACTATAGGATTTAAAATAAAAAATTAGTAAAAACATCTTGAGTCGTTAGACATGTATTCAATTTGATTTACGACTCTTTTAACATTGCCATATTCAGAGATTATTTACATAAAAATGTATATAGACTTAGTAAATTTATTGAATAAAAAAATTAATTAATTCAGATTTGATGAACCTTATTATTGCTCATTTAACCAATCATTTCATGGCATATTTTTTGGCAATGCTTCTCCTCATTATTTGCAGACTAAATTATTCTTAGACGTTTCAGATCACAAATCATCATTTATATCGTTTAGAGTAAATCGAGTTGAGACAAAAATAACATAAATAAATTTCTATTGCCATAAACAATAGGAACGAAGTGTTTTTCAATCATTTCAAAAATGTTAGAGAATTTTGTTTTAAATTGCACAAAATTTATAACACCACTGTCCAAAGAAATTTGACAAATTTTAGTTTACATAAATTTAAATAATGATGGGGGAAAGTAACATAATTTTTTAAAGCTTTAATTATTATAAATTATACGTAAATACATAGAAACACTACCCGAATCGGGTAGTGTCACGCCTACCCTGAAAGGGAAATGGTTTAATGGTATATATATACGTAATAGTTATAAATTTATAAATGTTTATACATTATGCCTATTTTTCATATCTGCATTGTCAGTCAAATTGTAATGAAAATTTTAATCACATCTACGAAGTATCTACTGAAAAATCCTGAAAATTTTTTAAGAAGTTGAACTATGAAATTAATAGCCAATAATAGGAAGTATCATTCCAAAATTATCTTTAAGCCTCGAATTTTTGAAATAGAGAAACATTCATGTTCTGGAGGTTAGAACCGTAAACTTAATATTTCAAAGAAAAAAATGAAAAGTTGTGCTAAACTGCGCTAGATTGGTCCTCATTTGTGCAGCAAACGGTTTTTGAAAAAATAAAAAATTACGGGTACAATTTTTTAAAAACGTTTTTTTTTCAAGAACCGCAACTTATTACTAGCGCAAAACAAAAGGTTGCGCTAGACTCGATGTATATACACAATTTTGTGCGGTAAAGTAAAATTCCAAAAACCCAACAGTTGTCATATATATTTTTTATATATATATATTTCATATTTATATTTTTTTTTATTCATTAATACCCCGAAATTTCAAACTCAAAAAAGATACAAAACCCAAAAATAATCAAATTTGAAAAAACAAAAACTTGTGATGAATTGTGCTCGAAAGATGCAGACTCTTTTCACTCTGAAAAAATTCTGCAAGACCAACAGTTCTCCTATTAGAACCTAAAATTTTAATGTCAAAAAACATACAAGATCCAAAAATAATCCAATTTCGAAAAACCTGAATTTTGCTCGACAAATGCAGTCTTTTCCCCTCTAAATAAATTCTGTAAGACCGACAGTTCTCAAATAAAAACCAAAACAACATTGTATTGATAAATGCTTTTCACTTCCTCGTTATTTAATAAATTGAGCAAAGTTCAAAAAAGAAAAATTAATATTCTTTCAAACTATGTATTGACTATTTCTTGAAATTAAAAAAATATTTATTTAAAGTGTAATAAGTAGGTATTCTCAATAGCTTTAGGGAAAAATAAATATATTTGTATGAAGTAAATAATTTGAAGAAGAAACAATTTTAAAAAATAATTTTAAAAAACAGATTCCTATTGATCTTACAGAATTTTGTCAAAGGGAAAAAGATTTCATTTGTCGAGCACAATTCAGAACATGTTTGATTTTTCGAAATTTGTTTGGGTCTTGTATATTTTTTTAGTTTTACATTTTGGTTTTTAATATGACAACTGTTGGGCTTACAGAATTTTGTTAGTGGGAAACAGATTACTTTTGTCGAGCTCAAGTTTGGATTTTATAAAATAATCAAAAAAATTTCTTTCCAAACGGTTAGGTTTTTGGAATTTTATTTCATTGCAAAAAATTGTGTATAATTCGAGCCGCCCAGCACAGCCTTTCATTTTGCGCTAATAAGAAGTTGCGGTTCTAGAAAAAAAAAACATTTTTCAAAAATTGTGCCCGTAATTTTCAATTTAAAAAAACGTTTACTGCACAAATGAGCACAAGTAGGAGAATTATGTCTAAAACGGACACCTTAGCATTAATCAGCTTGATATTTTCAGGAATTAAATAATTTCTAGAAAACAAGCCTGATAAACAATACTTTGAAATTTTTTATATAGTGTCTAAAGATTAAAATTGGGGTACGATAGATTTGAATAAAGTAAAAAATGCGAAAAGAAAAGATCTGCATTTTGACCACTTTAGCAAAACGCTCGGATAAAATGGTCAGTCTCAAAGAATTAGCTTAAACATGCTCATTTTTCTATTAATTTCAGCACTAAGGTTGTTAAATCTCACATTATAATATTTTTTTTATTATTATAGCATTTTTATTATATAAAATGTACGAAATATTGCAGATGGCGCAAAATCCCTTTCGGCTGACCGATTCATACACACAAGGTTAGGACCATTTGATCTAAGTCGCTTTTTCATTATACTTATTTTATTTTCTATAATAATTAAGTCACTTATAAATTGTTACAAAGCTTAAACGAAAGTTCAGATAAAGAAATATAATATACCAATAACAATGGCAAAATTAACATATGGTAAAGCATTGAATAATGAAATTCAATTTTGAAGTAACATTTTATCATAAAGTAGGTGAACTCTATAACCACAATGTACTAAAATTTCTCATTTTTCTTTCCTCTTTTTTATTTTTGTGCCAAAAAACCAATTTTTTTGTTTTTAGGAATTGCAATAGGAGCATTTTGTGGTGTTTGTCCTAATTTGATCGTTGAATTCTTGTTTTATTTCCAGGAATTCTATACATTCCCGTGCAGAAATCGCCCGATTTCGTACGTAATACCGATCTGGCCCCGATCGGGATTCCCGATCTGGCCCTGATCGGTACAATTCTGTGGCCCATACTTGGGCCAGACCGGGCCAGACCGATTTCCTACTGAAACACCATCTCGATGCGCTCACAGAATTAGTGCTGGGTATTGTTTTTTGATGTGCAGTGAATTTCGAATATTACTCGTTTGTAATATTCTATTATATTTTACTTTTGAAAATGCCTAAGGCAAGTACGCCACTTTTTCGGATGCATCGAGCACTAGCCCAGTATACCTCGAAACCTGCGTGAGGAAAATGAAAGTAAGTAATTATTGCGCTCTGCGGCACATTGACACCTAACCACAAATAGATTAACCATAAATTAACTTGACTTTTCTCAACAAATGTAAATGAAATTATTATAGATGGTAATGTAAGTGATCCTGAAGTTAATATTGACCAATCTGTTCAATTTCTTAATTCGGACGAGCCAGAAAATTTGGATCCACTTAAAAGTCAATTTCTGACTGACATCAACGCTGTTTCAGGTATGAATAGTAGATTCACAATTACTTCCTTATTACACGGTAGTCTTATTATTCCATCTTTGTTATCTTTTATTCAGTTTTGACGAATGTGAGTGACATGATGGGTGATCAATTGCCACGTTGAAACAGTTAAAACAATGTGGACCATGCAAAATGGGAAATTTAGCAACAGGATTTATTCTCCTGCCTTTTCTTGTGGATTACGTTTGGGCCAAGGAGGAAGAGCAAGGTAATTTACTGAATACTTTTTACACTTTTTTTTTTGTTTCGTTGACACGTAACGGTTCTGAGAGCACGTGGGGCGCTTGTCAAATTTGAAAAACTGTTTTTATTTTATTTTCTCGGGACCAGTTTAATCATTATTAATCTAAATTATTTTACCAATTTTGGATTGTTTTTGAAAATACCGCATATTGAATTCAATGTGAAACACTTTAGATCCCTATAATTTGAAATCGAAATATATTGTATTATCAACAAAAAAGTTGAATTTTCAACCCAAAAAGATACATTTTCAACAAAAAGAAATTAATTTTTAACTAAAATAAATTATTTTCAACCAAACAGTTGCATTAACAATCAAATATTTGAATTGTCAAGCAAAAATAGCTAATTTTGGAGAATTTAGTTTAACTTTTAACGAAATAGTTCAGTTTTAAAGTAAAAAGGCTTATTTTCTGAAGACAGTTGAAATTTCAACCCGAAAAGTTGAATCTTTAAACAAATAGATGAATTGTCAATGAAGACCAAAAATGGAATAGTTAAATTTGCAGGTAAGAAATTAACTTTTAACAACAAAAAAACACAAATTTTTAACAAAAAAGTTTAACTTTCAACCAGAGAGGTGAATCTTTTTTAAAAAAGTAAATATTTAACACGGTAGTTCAACTTTCAACTAATTAGTTGAATTTTCAATCCAAAAATATGTATTTTTAACTAAATTATTAAATGTATAACAAAAAAGATGAATTTTCAACAAAAATGTCATTTTCTACCACATTGTTTCATTTTTATGAACAAGTTTAAATTTAAACTTCAACTTTTAACCAAGTAATTTTTATGTTCAGTCAAAAAAGGTGTTAATTTTAAATCAAAAACAGTTCATTTCAACCTAAAAAGACAAATTTTATGAACAAGTTTGAATTTAAACTTCAACTTTTAACCAATTAATTTTTATGTTTAGTCAAAAAAGGTGTTAATTTTAAATCAAAAACAGTTCAATTCAACCTAAAAAGACAAATTTTTCAGAAAATAGATGAATTTCAGCCAGGGACATTAATTTACCACAAAAAGGCGAGTTTTGAACTCATAAACTCAATTTTCAACCAGAAATGAAATAGTTACATTTTCAATTGAAAAAATTCATTTTTCAACCAACAAAAATAGATTTTTGTACAAAATAGTTCAATTTTTGAATAAAAGACGATTTGTCAACAAACAAATAAAATTTTGAACTACGTAGTTCAACTTCCAACGTTAAGAAACTAGACGAAATTTTAATAAAGTATGTAGTTAAATTTTTAAGCCAAAAAGTCAAATACTCAACCATATAGATGAATCGTCAAAATTACAGTTTACAAAACTAATTTTCATGAAAAAAAACGAATTTTCAAACAGTTGAATTTAATAAAAAAGACAAATTTTTAACAACAACAAGAACATTTAATTTCAACAAAATTGTTGAATTTTTAAGTCGAAAAGATGAATTTTCATCATATGAATTATTTCAGCTTATTTAACATTTTTTCATAAAAAGCAAACCTTGTCCTGGCAATTTATACCATCTACAATAATCTTACGTTTCTTAAAAGTATAATTAAACATTTTTGTCTGAAACCCGTTCTTGAGGTGCCCGTACTACTTTAATTTTAACTCAAAATAATGATGCCATTACATATATTTCCAGCTGTTATTTGTGCTAAATTTTAAATCACGGAGGAGGAGGCTCTAAGCAACATTGAAACCATTATTGGAAATTCCAAAGATTGGGGTGGCCGTCGAAAGGAGAGGACCATGCACTAGTTTCGAGTTTACTTAAATTAAATGTATGTTATTTTGGTTTTAAATAAATAATAGTTTATAATTTATAATTTGCTCTTTATTCGCGAAATTCATAAAATGGATTATAATGAGACTGATCGGGTACCGATCGGGCACCGACTGGGTTTCCCGATCGGGAGTCCCGACCTGGCCCCGGCCTGGGCGTGTGTTTCATCCGCGATCTGGCCCCGATCAGAATTCCCGATCTGGGCCCGATTTGGCCCGGTCTGGCCCCGGTCGGGGCCAGATCAAAATTTCTGCACGGGTTATCACAATGTATTATATCAATTTATATATTTATTGTTAAAAATCATTTGTCGTCTGTGTGTATTTCATTTTGCAATATTTTCGTACAAAAAACTGGCGTTTATTCATTTTAACCAGTTAATTATTAAAGATTGACCGTTTTAGCGGAGTGACCGCTTTAGACACACTTCGCCTACAGCACAATTTGGCACGACATAATTTGTTTTAAATATTAAGTTTACGGTTCTAACTTCCGGGACAGAAAACAATATCTAAATTAAGTGACTCCCCATGTAAATAAAATCCTTTAGCAGATTCTGAACCCCACAAAAGACAAATATTTTCACGAACATTAAATTGCAGATTGCAGAAGCTATAGATGTAGACATTGTAGACCACGAAAGAGGATAGTTTTCTTTCATTTTCCCGTCTTCCTTTGTGTAAGAAGGTTCACCTGGTGTATTTCATTTCACCCCATGACCCCATTCTTCCTATTGCGTAGTAAGGACTAGGCTAACAACTGAATACTCGGTGACGTCATGCGGACGTCTCGCTGGTCTGCTGAAGGGGAATTGAATTAAATGACATACTGCGCATCTCTACAATGTCTATTTCGCATTTTTCAAGATGAATCAGAGCAATGCAAATTAAATTGAACACAAAAAAGTGTATGTCAAAAGAAGATTCTAAAATGATGTCATTCTTAAAACAGGAAAGACAAGGAATATAGGAAACGAGGAGACTAAAATCTACAGCCAGAAAAAAATTCCTTCATTCAACAAAATCGTCATTGTTTGTCCGCATTTGGTTGATTCGATTGCTTCAATCAATCAAAGTTTTAGGTTGAATCGTTTTTTTGATTGTAGAAAATATTTTATTGCTTCAACACAATTTTTTGGTTGGATATAACAAATAATTTGAGAGAGTATTTTACTAGAATCAAGCAAAACATTTGCTTGATTCAACCAAAATATTTTGTTGAAGTAAGATCGCGTGATTAAATTTTCAAAAAAACAACAGAACAATTTTTTGAATCAAATAAAGAAAGGATCCAGCACAGTTTATATATATTGCAAATGGCTTGCCGTGGAATTGTCTCATCTTGTGAGATTTAGTAGTTGAATAAGCTACTAAATAATTCACACAAGATGACAGAATTTAATGTTAAGCCATTTACCAAAATATTTGCTTAGATTAACCAAAAATTTTACTTGGATCGACCAAAATATTTGCTTGGAACAACCAAAAGATATGGTAGAGTCAACCAAATTTTACTAATCAAAGAATAGTCTTGGATCAACAAACAATTTTTTGTCCATACAATAACCAGATTCTAGGATTGATTTAACCAAAATTTTGTTCATTCAACCAAATCTTTCTGGGTAACAATCATTGTTATCTGACTTTAGGGTAATTTAAAATAAGGTGCATTTCCTTAAAAAAGGAACTAATTACAGATGCAGTTACTTCGTAAAAATAGTAACTTGTTACATTTCCAGGCACTGATTCAAGTAACTTAAAGTTCCTGCAAAATTCCTTTTTTATATACGGAAACATATGTTACTATATGTCAAAAATTATGAGAATTTTCAAATAATCAATCAACGCTGTAATTTTTACTGTTCAAAATTGAAGAATTTTCAATTGTAAATCTTCAAAATTGAACTATTCCAAAAAAGTTCAAAATGACATACCTTTAAAATATAAATATTGAAAATTAAAGCATTTGCAGGCTGATTGCTACAAGGTTGACAATTTTAGACAAGTTTTGAGTTTTACAATAAAAAATTCCGTGATTTTGAGAATTTGCAATCAAACTTTCTTCAATTTGGAAGATTTAAAATTAAAAACTGGACTTTCTATCAGAAAACTCATCCAAATTTAAGAATTTCTATATCTTTCAAATTCAACAGTTTTCAATTGTAACTCTTCAAAATTGTAGAACTTTGAATTTTAAATCTTTAAAATGTAATATTTTTTAATTTTGAGAATTTACCATTTAAAATTATGCAAGCTTTAAGTCTTACAATTGAAAATTCTGTAATTTTGATGCTTTACATTCGAAATTTCTTCAATTTGGAAAATTGAGGATTGAAAACTTGAATTTTGATTTCCAAAATCATTCCAATTTAATTTTTATTTTTATTCATACATCTTTCAAACTCAAAGTTTTCAATTGCAATTCTTCAAAATTGCAGAACTTTGAATTGTAAATATTTAAAAGTAAAGAATTTTTATTTTTTTGAATTTACAATTAAAAATTCTGTAATTTTGATGCTTTACATTCGAAATTTCCTCAATTTGGAAGATTTAGAATTAAAAACTTAAGTTTGTAATTCCAAAATCATCCAAATTTAAGAATATTTACGCATCTTTAAAATTAAAGAGTTTTCAATTGTAAATCTTCAAAGTTGAAGAATTTCAAACTGCAAATCGTGAAAATCAAAGAATTTTCAATTAGAAATCTTCGAAATTGAAGTATTCTAAAAAATCTTCTAAATTACATACCTTTAAAATATGAATCTTGAAAAATTAAATAATTTGTAATTCTATATTTACAGAAAAAAAGAATCTTCAATTGTAACTTTCAAAAATTCCAGAACTTTGAATTGTAAATCTCTATAAAATTGAAGAGTTTTCAATTTATACAATTTACAATTAAGAATCTTTGCAACTTTGACGACTGACAGTCGAAATTTCTTCAATTTGGAAAATTTAGAATAGAAAATTTGACGTTTCATTTTCAAAATCATCCAAATTTAAAAATTTCTATTTATATATCTTTCAAGTTCAAAGTTTTCGATTGCAATTCTTCAAAATTGTAGAAATTTTAATTGTAAATCTTTAAAAATAAAGAATTAAACCATTTTTTCAATTTACAATAAAAAATTCTATAATTTTGATGCTTTACATTCGAAATTTCCTTAATTTGGAAGATTGAGAATTGAAATCTTAAGTTTCTAATTCGAAAATAATCTCAGAATCTTGATTTATGCATCTTTAAAATCAAAGAGCTTTCAATTGTAAATCTTCAAAGTTAAAGAATTTTAAACTGCAAATCAGTTCTAAATTAAAGATTTTTCAATTGTGAATCTTCAAAGTTGAAGAATTCTTAATTGCGAATCGTGAAAATCAAAGAATTTTCAATTATAAATCTTCAAAATTGAACTATTCCAAAAAATGTTCTAAAAGAAAATTAAATAATTTTTAGTTCTATATTTTCAGAAACAAAATTTTAAATTGTAACTCTCAAAAATTCCAGAACTTTAAATTGTGAATCTTCAAAATTAAAGAGTTTTTAATTTACACAATTTGCAATTAAAAATCTCTTTAATTTTGACGAGTGACATTCAAAATTTCTCCAATTTGGAGGATTCACAATTGAAAAGACTTTTGATTTCCAAAATCATCCTGATTAAAGAATTTTTATTTATACATTTTCCAAACTGAAGAGTTTTCAATTTTAAATCTTCAGAATTTAACTATTTAAAAAAAACATACAAAACTATATAATTTTAAATTATACTCATTAAAAATTGAAGAATCTTCAATGCAAATCTTCAAGATAGACCTATTTCAAAAATATGTTGAAATTTTATGATTTTTAACTATAAACAATTAAAACTAAACAAGTTGGCAATTTGTTAATTGTAAAAATCTCCAAAACGGATCAGTATCGAAAATGGAAGAAATCAGGAACACTCAGAATTCCAGAGTGTCTTTTAAGAACATCTTATTACGATATAAAATCCCACATTAATTTATCAATTTTTTTTCTTTTCTTCTAATTCCTGTTGGGATTAAATCTTATATTGAAATGAAAGTTTCAGATTATTGAAAGCGCTACTTTTGCTACTCTTATAATAATCTTACAAATAAAGTTCATTTTTTCTTATCTGAATCTTTTATTGGTACCTTTAATCTCCGCAATGTGAGCGTCATATTCACTCCGACTGCGTACATATTCTATTCTGGCTCCAACATTTTGGAAGCTCTGGTTGCGATATTCAGCATACCACTCAGAAGGAGCTTTTTCCTCCAAGGCACTAGAAGGTCGTGAAATTGTTCCTCTCCTCTGGGAGAGACTTTCCTCTGATGGAAATTTCGTAAATGAAGCTACTGAACTGGATTTGCTACCATGACTTTGCATTCCATGACTGTGACTTTGATATGCCGAATCTTCTAAGGCATGTTCTTCACTTGGTGTTCTACTAGCTTCCGTGAGCAATTGTCCAGAGGTAAGTGTATTTCCATTGGCACTAGTCGTTAGGGATGATGATGTAAATTCTCGGAGGCTTTTTCTCATTGTGATCTTCTCGAATTTGACCACCTTCAGGTAGATTTCGAAATTTGAGATAAATTTAAGAAGAGATGATGAGGTGAATGAGACAGAAGAGGTG
>CAKNYM010053427.1:160595-177854 GCA_932195095.1 Andricus curvator
TGAAGTGATAATGAATCTGTAAAGTGTGTGTATTTCTATTGGCACTGGTCGTTAGGAATGATGATGTAAATATTCTCGAAGACTTTTTCTTATTGTGATATTCTTGAATTTGACCACCTTCAGGCAGCTTTCAAGATTTTAGATAAATTGAGACATTGTGACAGCAGAGGTGATGATGAAGATGTTTAATTTTGTATATTGTAATGATTTGTTCAATGAGGTGATGATGGAATTTATCTAAGATGTTTGTAACCTATTCCAGTTTTATAACCTATTTCATCTTATGCTATTAAGTGAAGATTAAGTGAAGTGATAGCGGATTTGTAAATCATTTATGTCCTTCAACTTAAAAGAGGAAGAGATAAATAAAACTAAGAACTGCAGCATCTAGCCTTCAAGATTTGTATCTATGTTCACATTAGTTCACTATTTCTAAAAAGAAAAACAACAAACTTCAATACCTATAAAAACTTTTTGCATCATTCATTTTCCATTAATAAAAATCTATTTATGGTACATGAATTTTTTACGATTCTACTATATCTTATATCCTTATCAACCTCCTTATCCTGTCTATGTTGAAAGTATAAAATGCTATTCATGAATAAAAAAAAAATTGCTATATGCTCTTATCATCTCCATCGCGATTCTAAGAAGCAAACCTAACAATTCTTGTAAAATTAATGCACAATGCATATCCTTATCATTTCACATGTGACGGTTTGTCTATAAATAAAAACTTCCTTTGCATCATGAATACGTTCAAAATCAAAACTGAAAGATGATTAGGAAGAGATACTTCTGACCCCATAGTATTTCAGAATAACAATCGACAAAAATATATCATCTTTATATATCTACAAAAAATGCCTCTTTTATTAAGCTAAATTTAGAGAATCCTTATCAAACGTGTTATAGGACTGATAACTCGAAGAGATATAATCATTTTTTTTTTAATAGATCATCCATCTTTAAATAATAGCATGATCACGAACATGCTTTTCAGATTTCTTATAATCTTCAGTTAATAAGAGAAATATTGTTCAAAGAAGCCTATAGATTCAATTAATTAAAAAATTGACTAAACCTTCCAACCATTATTTACAAAAATCCTATATCCTCTTTTTCATTTAAGTATTCTCAAATTGTTATAGCAATTAAGATATCTTTCTAACATATTGTTTATCTTTAAAATTATACAACACAAAAGACAGATGTCTCCAAAATATCTACCAGAGGTCTTTTAAGCTACGATCATAATAATTTTAGACAAGATCATAATAATTAATCTTCTAGATCTTTTACCTATTTCTCATCATCAATCATTAAATAAATTAATGAATCACAGAGAATGCAAAAATTAACTATAGATACTTCCATCATTTTCAGGTATCCTAAATACTAGTTTCATTTAAGCATATCGTTTGCAATATCATCAAGATTTTGATCCACTATTCATAATCCTATAATGATTCAAAGTATAATTTTAGATTGGGTGGTCGCAAATCTTAATTTTCAGAATTGCCTAATTTTTCCCTGACTAATTTTTCATTTTCCCTGCTCATTATTATTTAAAATTTAAATGAATTGCAACAAATATTCGAAAATCTCTTCAAATCATTGAAATCCTACAAATTCCTTCACTTCTTGTAAACAAATTTTTTGAAATGCATTCAAATATGATAAAATTCCATTATTTTTAATGAAATCTAATGATATTTCCTGAAATCCTAGACAATTTATTAAAATAAATTTCTTT
Organism: Andricus curvator; assembly: GCA_932195095.1. Taxonomy (NCBI): domain Eukaryota; kingdom Metazoa; phylum Arthropoda; class Insecta; order Hymenoptera; family Cynipidae; genus Andricus; species Andricus curvator. The sequence goes on from CAKNYM010053427.1 coordinate 162,355, forward strand.
AAAACCCCGTGAAAATTCATTTCAATCCCTTAACATTATTCAAATCTTTATGAATTTCCTGAAGATTTTAAAATCTCTTTAAAATGCCTTGGAATCTATTAAGATATCCTACAATATTTCAAATCCTCAGACATAATTAGAAATCTTTCAAAACTCCTTGTTATTTCGTGAAACTTTTGAAAATAAATTGGAATTTAAAAAAATACCCTCAAAACTTTAAAACTTTTTGAGATCTTAAGATATTTCAAATCCTCTAAAATCTTTTGAAATCCCTTGAAATTTTTAAAAGCTCTCGAAAATACCTTAGAATTTTAAAAAATACACTGATATATTTAAAAAAATAATTGAAATCCCTTCAAGTTATTAAAATCAACTGCAAATTCCTTGGATTGTTTTAAAATATCCTAAAATTCTTTAAAATTTTTGGAAACATTTGAAAATCTTTGAAATACTTCGAAATCCCTTAATTCTTTTGCAAAAATGTTTTAAAATCTATTGAAATATTATAAAATCCCGTGAAATGACATAAAATCTGATTATAATTTCTCAAATCCTGGAAAATTTATTAAAATAGTTAATTACCTAAAACCCTTCGAAAATTCTTTTCAATTACTTATAATCATTCAAATCCTTATAAATTCCTTGGAAAATTGTAAATTCCTTGAAATATATTAAAATACTCTATAGTATTTCAAACCCGTTGTAATCCCTTGAAAATATTGAAATAAATTAAAAATGCTTTATAATGTTTTTAAATACTCTTAAATATTAACAATCGAGAACTTTTAAAGCTCTTAAAAATTCCTTGGATTTTTAAAAATACTGTAAAATCTTTTGAAATCCCTCCAAATTACTGAAATCTATTAAAAATTTCATGGAATCTTTTGAAATACCCTAAAAGATTTCAAAATAATTCAAGACAATTCAGAAATAGATACAGAGCTCAATTCAATAGTGGTCAAACTAAGGGTTATTTATTGAAAGAAAAGTGACTCAGGTGATCGTTTTATTTTTAAAATTTCAATAGTGACTTTATCTTAAAAGAGTGACTAAAAAGTAATTTGTGAAAAAAGGGACAAAAAGTGACTGTGTGGCCTTCCTGATTATTCTTGACAGTTAACTAAAGTGCTTCTTAAAGAAATGTCCTGACATTTGTATATTTTTTTTAATTCCTGACTTTTCCCTGATTATCCCCTGATATCCAGGTTTTCACTGATCTTCTGCCACCTTGTTTGATCCAAGAGTGGATCTTTGCAAAGCATTGACATCTACATGATTAAATGTATGATGCTGAATGATTATGAAAATATGAAACTACTGTCAACAGGGGTAATTATGGATAAAAATACGCAGTCAAAACTGGTCCAATTTTAGGTTAATGTCACTTTGATATTGTCAACTTCCACATCCATTGCCCCGAACCTGGATAACTTTTGTTGATCAAAGTTTTTTGGTCTAAATTCAACAACATCTCAACTCATAGTCCCGAAATTCGGTATGAGTAGTCAAATATTTTTTATAAGATTGACATCCCCTTTTCCAACTCCGGCATACCCGGCTTGATCCATAACTACCCCAGTTGACGTTACTGATAAAGGAATACACTAATGAATGACACCCCCAAATGAACATTTTCCTCTACCTTCGCGCCATTTAATTCGCCTTCTTCAACAAGGCGTTCATAGCTCTCTTCAAAAGAAGAATCACTAGTTCTCGAGGAAGACCTTGGAACATTCGCAACAGCCAAATTAGAGGTGCTCCTTCTTATCTCCGAATCCACCTCATCCCTCGGAAGATCTTCCATACTAGCAGACCGGTTTCCCCCAGACCATAATTGCTCGAAGAAGCTAACCCGGTCTCTCAAAGGACCACCACGTGGTGTTCTCGGGCTGCCGGTATTGCTAGAATTCCCGGCACCAGCCTCTCCTCCACTGGGCGGGGTTGGTCGTGACATATTTTGCGATATTTTCACCCCCAACGGACACTTGCTACTTCAAGATCCACTTCAACCCCCTACGATTCGCATCGAATCTTTCGCCCCTCATTGTCTGTGTATCCAGCTGATACAACATTGATCTCCAACCAGAACAACACTCACTCACAGATATCCTTTGTTGAATTTTTCAACCAATTTTCAACCCCTCACTACCCCACAGATTGCACTAGTTACAAAGAGAAAAATTGAAACGCACGTGGTTTTTAGAGGGAGGTTTACGTCGCATTGGAAAGGCTAAATTCCGTATATGGACTACGCATGCGATACGTTGTGCGCGTTCTAGCGCCGGTTCGATACTGGTTCTGGTTTGTATGTTGGTGGAGAGCGGATAGAAGTTTCCTCCTTCCTTGCCTTTCCATCGCGGCCGATTGTAAGGCTATAGTGTGGATGCAGGTTGTACAATCTACGGCTCTGCCGTTCTCCGCTACCACGAACCAACCCTCTTTCCAACCGCCTTTTCAACCCCAATCCGACAATCGTTACCACCCCGACTCAGTTGCTTTGCCAGTCCGAATACCCACTCGATCAATTCCTTTAGCCTGTCTTGTTCTGGATTCAAACTTCAGGTCTGTCATCGACTCCAATGCAGATGAGCTTTTTAGAAGATGTTGGATATTCTTCAGATGAAGGACACCTGTAAGGTCTAGTTTTGTTATAACTTGTAAGTGGCGTTAAATTTTTGTCTCATATTTGCTTTGCCAGTTTGAATACCCACTCGATCAATCTTGTTCCGGATTGAAACCCACATCGACTCCGTTGCGGAAGAGCTTTTTAGATGATGAAAGATATCCTGCAGATGGAGGAGACCTGTTATGTCTTGTTTCGTTATAACTTATAAGTGGCGTCAAATTTTTATATTATAGTTCCTTTGCTAGTACGAATACCCACTCGATCAATCTTTTTCCGGATTCAAACTTCAGGTGTCTCATTGACTCCATTGTGGAAGAGCTTTTTAGAAGATGTTAGATATTCTCCAGATGGAGGAGACCTCTTATGTCTAGGTTCGTTATAGCTTATAAGTGGTGTCAAATTTTTGTCTTATAGTTGTTTTGCCAGTCCGAATACCCATTCAATCAATCCCTTTATTATGTCTTGTTCCAGATTCAAACTTTAGTTATCTCATCGACTTCAATGTGGAAAAGCTTTTTAGAGGATGTACGATATTCTGCTGATGAGGGAGACCTTTATGTCTAGTTTCGTTATAACTTATAAGTGGCGTCAAATTTTCATCTTATAGTTGCTTTGCCTGTTTGAATACCCACTCGGTGATTCCTTTTATACTGTCTTGTTCCAGATTCTAACTTCAGGTATCTCATCGACTCCAATGTAGAAAATCTTTCTAGAGGATGCTGGATATTCTGCAGATAATGAGACCTCTTATGTCGTCAAATTTTTATTTTATAGTTGCTTTGTCAGTTTAAACACCCATTTGATCAACCCCATTATCCTGTTTTGTTCCAAATTCAAACTCCAGGTATCTCATTGACTCTAATGAGGAAAAGCTTTTTAGAGGATGTTGAATATTCTGCTGATGAAGGACACCTGTTATGTCTAGTTTCGTTATAACTTATAGGTGGCGTCAAATTTTTATATTATTTGACTTCAGGAATTGAAAGGATCCTGCACAAAATGTAGTTTGACTTTTTGAGTTCAGTTCGCAATATACCTACGTGACCACGTGGTGAACTATAAGCTTCGGTCATGAATCAAGAATGATTAAAAATATTAAAATATCAGACTTCACAACCCAAATGCTCTCAAAAATAGGAATATGAAGTGATTTTGCTCGAAAATAGAGAAATAATAGGAAAAAATTCTTTTAAATATAATTAATGTTGATACCATATTGAATTCAATATGGAATGCTTTAAAATGCTTAAGAGATTTCAACTCGAAAAATATTGCATTTTCAACATGTAGTTGAATTTTCAACTAAAAGAGATGAATTTTCCACAAAATTGTCGAAAATTTTCACCAAATAGTTCAATTTTCAAGCAAACAAAAACTTTTTTTTCGAAGCGAGTAAAATTTCCAACACAAAAATTCATTTTCAACCAAGAAATCTGAGTTTTTAACCAAGTAAGATGACTGTCGTGCCAGAAAAGATGAATTTTCAATCCAAAAGTACGAATTTTCAACAAAACAGTTACATTTTCAAAAATAATTAAACTTTTAATGAAATAGTTGAATTCTTAACCAACTAGCTGCATTTTTAACCTTCAAAGCTGAATTTTCAACCAAAAAGACTAATTTTCTAACAAAAGACGAATTTTCAACAAAATACATGAATTTTCAACCAAATAATTGATGTTTCAACTAATAAAGATAAGTTTTCAAAAGAGAAAAACGAATTTTCAACCAGTTTAATTCAACCAAGAAAGATGAATTTTTAAGAAAGTAGTTAAATTTTCAACCAAAAATATGAATTTTCCACCAGGACGATTATTTTTTCTAGCAAAAAAAGGAATTTTCAACAAAATAGATTAATTTTCATCAAAATTCTTGAATTTTGAAGCCAAGAATAGGAATTATTTCCAAGACAGTTGAATTTTTAACCCGAAAATATAATTTTTCATTAAAAAAGTTAGTTTTCCACCACAAGTGTTAATTGTTGAATTTTTAAGCTAAAAAGAGGAGTTTTCTACAAAACGGCTGAATTTTAAATAAGAAAGTTAATTCACAATCAAAATAATAGAATTTTCAGCTGCATCTTTAACCAGAAAGACTGAATTTTTACAAAGTAATTAAACTTTAACACTTTAAAGTTGATTTTTCAAGGAAAAATATGGATTTTCAAAAAAGCACGTAATAGCTAACATTTCAATTAAAAAATTTGTTTTAAATAAAAAACAGTTGTAATTTTTAAGAAAAGTCAAATTTTCAAGACTTTTCTACCATGAAAGATGAATTATCAGGCAAAAAGAACGAATTTTTAACAAAATAGTTGCATTTTCGACCAAAAAAAAGACTTTAATAAAATAATTGAATTTTTAGTCGAATAGTTGAATTTCTAACTTACAAAGGTGCATTCTCAGACAAATGGTAAAATTTTCAATGAAAAGTTCATTTTCAACCAAGAGAAATTAGTTTTCTTCCATAAAAAATGAATTTTTAATACATAGGGACAAAAATGATAGAAAATAGTTCAATTGTTAAATAAATATTTAAATTTTCAACCTACAAGTAGTTGAATTTTCAACCAAATGTTCGAAGTTTCAAACAAAGAAGAATACAATGTAACCAAAAGAATAGTTGAATTTTTAAGCGAAAAATACGGATTTTTCAGAAGAGAATTGAATTCTCAACGCTTGAGAATTCACCGGAATCTCACCTTCGAAAAACTTCTATTTTTATTTTTGCTTTTTATGTTTACTATTATAAATAATTCCATATCATGTTATTTTCAAGTTTTAAAACTGAAATCAATAAAGTAATTTTTCAGCTTTTAACCAAATTTCTTTGTGAAAGTAAATAAATAATTATATAAAACAAATTTTAATTTGAAGACAGCGTGGCTTTTAGCCTGAATGGGTTATGTTAGTGCCAATATGGCAAAATAATTATAAAAAAAAAGAATAAAATAAAAAAACAAATAAAATAACAAACATCTTCGCATTCATTTGCTTATTTATTGCTTGACAAATAAAGAATTTTTTGTTCAGATTCTACAATAATTTAGAATTTGCATTGAACATGAAAATAAAATAATAATTATGTAAGCATTGTTCTGTGAAAAGTGAAATATTTTTTTCCGCATTTTCCAAAACCTGAATTTTTCTTTTGGTGCTACAGAAAGTAATTGAATCAATATTTTTTATCATTCTGTTCAATTTTATTGTTATAAACTACTTATCTGTCGAGATAACTCTTTTGATTCGCAAATACCTTAAAATAACAGGCATTGAATTTCGCGGCAAATCGAAACTGATTAGATAAGACTCATTCTTTGTAATCTCTATTCATACAAGCAACAACAAAATATTATCATTGTACATTGAAATATCTGCAAAAAAAGATATTTAAAGAAAATTAATCAATTCAATGATATTATTTTTTTTTTCATATTCTGACTTCCAGAGTCAGAAAAAACGATTTTTACGAAGGTATCTGTCCGCCTGTCTGTCCTCAGGCACGATAACTTTCGAAAAAATGATCAGATTGAATTGAGCTTTGGCCCACTTTTTTAAGGCCTAAAAGAAAAGAACAAGTTCGTCAGCCAGATATTTTGGATGAAAATTCAAAAAGTTAAAGCATTTTCAAAATTTTTGAGAACATTTTTTTTAATATTTAAAAATTCTATGCACGGATATTGATAGTACTCGGAAATTCGAACAATTTATCCTCACGACTTTTTCTGATAAAAAAAAATTATCAGAGTTATGGCATTTTCAAAATCTAAAAAAAAAACTAACGAAAATGAACATTTTAAGCCAAACAACGCACGATATGAAAAAATGTCAAGACAAGAAGAGCGTTGATTTCTGAAAGCCCCACAAGATTATCATAACTTTTTTAATTTTCTTGAAAAATCGAAAATTCAAATTTTGATCGCACAAAAAAAATGAAAAATAAAAAAAATTTCATTTTGCTGTCAAACTATCCAAGATACGAAAAAAGGTGGATAGACAAAAATCGTACACCCAAAAAATATCTGCAAATTCTTTTCCAATCAATTTTTTATTTGACGCGTAGTTTTTCTTTAATTCGTAACAAACAACATTTAAAAAAATCATAAACATTTTTAGACAAACGACACAAGCTAAGAAAAAAATAAATAGACAGAAGTAGCCGAAGGAGCTTTAACAAAAGAGAATTCACAATAACTAAATTTAAGTTATCGATGGTTTGAGTTGTTATGCATGCCGGTGATTGTATTTATAATTTCTCTAATCTAGTGCACTGTAATCAGGTTTCATTCATCACATTGAATTGCAAAAATTTACCTAAGACTCAAATTAATCTTGCCCTTTTCATTTTGCATTAAATTATTCTATATTTTTGTTATTTCACAGTAAATCCATAGAAACACTTTCAGAAAGAAAAATAATTAATTTTCAGGGTTGCTTATTCATTTTTATTGTTCATTAAAAATTTTATTACTTGGCCAATTTTGTTAGAAAATTATTTTTTTTTGTAGAAAAATCTTTTTTGCTTGAATTGAACTGTTTTTGATTTGAAATTAAAATCTTTTTTAGTGGAAATATCAACTAATATTGAGTTGTTTTGCTGAAAATACGTCCTTTTTGTTTGAAAATTTATCTCTTTCCGTAAAAATGTCATCTTTTGTGGTAAAAAATGCAACTCTCTGGTTGAAAATTCATCTTTTGGGTTGAAAAGTCAACTCTTTTGGTAGAAACTTAAACTATTAAGTTAAAAATTAAATTATTTGTTCGAAAAATCAATTACTTGGTAGAAAATTAACTTTTTTGTTTAAAATTCATAGTGTCCGGTGGAAAATTTAATTTGTTGTAGAAAATTAATGTATTTTGTTGAAAATTCGTCTTTCTGGGTACAAAATTAATCTTCTTTTTTGAAAATTCATCTTTTTCGTTGTTGATTCAACTATTTTGCTAAAAATTCGTTAGTTTTGGTTTAATTGAACTGACAAAAATTCGTTTTTTTTTGCTGAAAATTAATTTTTTAAACTCAAAATGTAACTATTCCATTTTTGGTTGAAAACTTATCTTTTTTTATTTAAAAATTATTCAACTATTTGATTCGAGAAATAATATATAAATAAATGATTTTAATTAAAAATTCATTTCTGTGGTTAATAATTTAACTGTTTCGTTGAATTTTTTTATTGCACATTAATTTTCGCAACTGACAATTTAACTATTTCATTTTTGGTTGAAAATTTATCTTTTCTAATTCAAAATTGAACTGCTGAAAGTTGAACTCTTCTGTTGAAAATTAATTTTTTTTTGTTAACGATTCATCATTTTAGTTGAAAATTGATCTCTTGGTTGAAAATGTATCGTTTTTAGTAGAAAATTTAAGTAATAATATACAAATTCCTGTTTTTGGCTAAAAATTCAAATATTTGGTTGAAAATTCGTCTTTTCTGGCGAATTGAACTGTTTTTTATTTAAAATTAAAATTTTATTTTTATTGAAATATCAACTATTACATTTTTCGTTGAGAATTCATTTTTTTTAATATCAAATACTTGGTTGAACTCCTTTGTTAAAAATTCATTTTTTGAGGATTGATTAATTTAGTTGTAAATTCATGTCTTTGGTTGAAAATTTAACTTTTTTATGAAAATTCTTTTTTTCCTTTGTTACTAAACATTAATTTTTGTAACGAAAATTTAAACTATTCTATTTTGGGTTGAAAATTCATCTACTTGGTTGAAAATTGATCTTTAATAGTAGAAAATTAAACTATTTGGTTGAAAATTTATCTTTTTTGGTTGAAAATTTAAATACTTGCTTGAAATCTTTGGTTAAGAATGCGTTTATTCTTTGAAGATTCATCATTTGAGTTTGAAAATTTAACTTATTGGTTACAAATGTAACTCTTCTTAAAAATTCGTTTTTTTCAAATGTCAATTTTTTTAAACTAAAACTTTAAATATTCCATTTTTGGTTGAAAAAGGAATATTTTTCAGTTGAAAATTTAACTATTTGGTAGAAAATGTATCTTTTTAGTTGAAAATTTTATGATTTTATTGTTAATTCAACAATTTTGTCAGAAAGTAATTCTTTTTGGTTACAAATTTAACTATTTTGTTGAAAATTCAACTATTTGGTTGAAAATGTACTTTACTGTCGAAATTTTATATCTACTGGTTAAAACTTAAAATTTGTATAGAAAGATTTCCTTTTTTTTCAAAACGCAAGTTTTTGGTTGATTACTAATCTGTTTTGGTGGAGCATTCAACAATTTATTGAAAATTCGTCTTTTTTAGTATGAATTAAACTGTTTTTGATTTAAAATTAAAATTTTTTGATTGAAATATCAACCATTGCATTTTTGGTTGAGAATTAATCTTGTTTGTTTCAAAACTCAACTGCTTATTAACTGTTTTGTTGGAAATTTTTTTTTTTAGTTGAGAATTAATTTTATTACCATTGCGACTTAAAAATTAACTTCTCCATTTTTTGTTTGAATGTATCTTTTTTGTTTGAGAATTGATCTCTTTTAGTTGAAAATTCAACTATTTTTTGAAAATTCATGTATTTTCTTTCAGGAAGAAAAAATTATTTCGAGATAATTTGAGAGGATTAAGGTTATATTATGATTTTTATCTAAATTAATAACAGCTTGTTAAACAATAAGATTCAAATGGTAGAAAAATGAAATAATGATTGACAATATACAAAATTTCAATAAACATAAAAGGCATTAATTATCATATTATTGCATTTTGTGACATTATAATACAAAGGAATAATCTTCTCAAGCAATGATCATAAATCAAATCTAAATATCTGAATAGATAGATGTCTTGGCAAGAGTTTTGGATTCAAGTCACAAGAAGCATTGAAGGCAATTAGGGTCACTAGCTAGTTACAAGCGTCTAAAATACATATAAATTCATTCAGCAAAATGCAATTTTTTGTTCGTTTCTCGGTTCGAATAAATAATTATTCTTTAAATCAAAATTTGAGTAAAAGATTTTTTTAATTTATGGGGAGGTTCTGAAATTCAAGGGTAGGTTTCGAAAGTCCTGCTAATTGAAATATCGTTCTTTGTTTTTTTTTTAATTCTTTAGGATTGTTTTTTTTTTTTTGCGCTTTGTAGTAAATTCTCAAGGTTGGAATATCAACTATTAGATTTTTCGTTGACAATTAATCCTTTTTGTTTAAATTGAAGTGTTTTTGATTTGAAATATAAATCTTTTTTTGTTATTGAAATAACAACTATTATATTTTTCTTTGAGAATTAATCTTTTCGATTAAAAATTCAAACTACTTGGTTGAAAGTTGTACTTCTTTGTTAGTAATTTATTTCTTTTTTTCTTGAAGATCCATCATTTTTGTTCAAAATTCAACTATTTTGTTAAAAAGTAATCTTTTCTTGTCAAAAATTTAACTGTTTTTTGAACATGCGTCCCTTTGGGTTGAAAATTCAAAACTCTTCTAAAAAATGTATCTTCTTGGCTTAAAAATTTCACTGCTTAACTGTTTTTGGTTGAAGTTCAATCTCTTTTGTTTAAGAATTCGACCATTCGGGTAAAAATTCATCTTTGTAGGTTGAAAACCCCCTATTTTTAGAAAATTTCATTATTTTGGTGTTATTCTTGAAAATTTGTCCCTTTCCCTTGAAAGTACAACTACGTAATTGAGAATTCAGCTTTTTTTTTATTTCATCATTTTGTTAAAAATTCAACTATTTTATTAAAAAGTCGTATTTTGTGTTCGGAAATTAAATTGTTTTGTTAAACATTCTTCTTTTTTGGATAAGAAAATCGTTCTTTTGGATAGAAAATTGATCTTTTTTGGTAGAAACTTTCTTTGTTTGAAAATTCATCTTTCTTGGTTGAAAACTTAAAAATTTGGTTAAAAATTAAATTACTAATTCGTCTATTTTGCTTTAAAGTTCAATTATTTTATTTTAATAGCACCTGTTTGGTCTACAATTAATTTTGTTGTTGAAAATTCTACTATTTGGTTGAAAATCCAACTATTTGGTTGATAATTTATCTTTGTAGGTTGAAAATTCAACTATGTGATTAAGAATTAAACTATTTTTTTGTTGTTGAAAATTTAATGATTTTGTTGAAAATTCAGCAATTTATCTTTTTTAGTTTAAAATTTAACTACTTGGTTGAAAGTTGAAATTTCTTGTTAAATGTTCATGTTTTGGTTGAAGATTCATCATTTCAATTGAAAATTCAACTACATATTTGGTTTTGAATACAATTTTTTGTTGAACATTCATATTTTCTGGTTGAAAATTTAACTGAATTGTAAATAAATCGTCTCCTTAACTTCAAAATTCCACAACTTTCGTGAACATCTATGTATTTTGTTGAAAATTCGTATTTTTTGGTAGAGAATTATATAATGAAATCAAAATTAATTTTGTTGTTGAAGATTGATGATTTTAGTTGAAAATTGACAAATCATAAGTTGAAAATTTATCTTTTTCAGTGGAAAATATTAACTACTTTGTTGAAAGTTGAACTCTTTTGTGAAAATTCAATTTTCGATTGAAAATTCATAATTTCAGTTGAAAATTCAACTATTTGGTTTCGAATTAAATTTTTCGTTGGAAATTGATATTTTGTGGTTGAAAATTCAACTGAATTGAAGATAATTCATCCGCTTAGCTTCAAAATTCGACAAATTCGTTGAAAATGTATGTATTTCATTAAAAACTGACCTTTATTGGTAAAACATTAATTAATGAATTAAATTTTTGGTTGAAAGTTGAACTCTTTTGTTAAAAATTTATTTTTTTTTGGTTGAAGATTCATCATTTCAATTTAAAATTCAACTATTTGGTTTTGAATAAACTTTTGTGTTGAAAATTCATATTTTCTGACTGAAAATTCAACTTACTTGGAAGTAATTCGCCTCCTTCGCTTCAAAATTCCACAACTTTCGTGAACATCTACGTATTTTGTTGAAAATTGATATCTTTTGTTGAAAATTCGTCTTTTTTGGTAGAGAATTAATTAATTAAATCAAAATTAATTTTGTTGTTGAAGATTGATGATTTTAGTTGAAAATTGACAAATCATAAGTTGAAAATTTATGTTTTTCAGTTGAAAAATGAACTAATTTGTTGAAAGTTGAACTCTTTTGTGAAAAATTCAATTTTTGGCTGAAAATTCATCATTTTAGTTGAAAATTCAACTATTTGGTTTCGAATTAACTTTTTCGTTGAAAATTGATATTTTCTGGTTGAAAATTCAACTGACTTGAAGATAATTCATCCCCTTATCTTCAAAATTCAACAATTTCGTTGAAAATTTATGTATTTTATTGAAAATTCGCCTTTATTGGTAAAACATCAATTAATTAAATGTGACGCGATCTGAAGAAAGACCCCTAAGCGGCCAAAAATCGATTCTCTGATTTTTAATGTTTTACGGCCAACGGCCATGCCACGCTGAAAAAACCAGTTCTCGTCAGATCACTGAAGTTAAGCAGCGTTGGGCGCGGTTAGTACTTGGATGGGTGACCATTCGAGAATACTGTGTGCTGTTGGCATATTATGGGTGTGGTGAGCCCAAACTTGTAGTTATTTATAACTACAAGAAAACCAGCCACCTAGAAACACTACCCGAATTCGGTAGTGTCACGCCTACCCTGAAAGGAAAATGGCTTAATGGTATACATACGTAGATTCGAACTTGCTCTTTAAGATGGTGTAGTTAAAAAAATTCCATCATTAATAATTTATTCAGTACAAGCGGGTAAACATTGTCGTTCTATGTCGTTCTATCGGCCTGTCGCCACTTCTCCTGCTTCTCCTCTAAACTTTACGTTTGGCCGCTTAGGGGTCTTTCTTCAGATCGCGTCACAAATTTTTGGTTGAAAGATTTTTGTTAAAAATTTTTGTTTATTGGTTGAAGATTCATCATTTCAATTGAAAATTCAACTATTTGGTTTTGAAAAAACTTTTTTGTTGAAAATTCATATTTTCTTACTGCAAATTCAACTGACTTGGAAATAATTCGTCTCCTTGGCATCAAAATTTGACAACTTTCGTGAACATCTATGTATTTTGTTGAAAATTCGTCTTGTTTGGTAGAGAATTAATTAATTAAATCAAAATTAGTTTTGTTGTTGAAGATTGATGATTTTAGTTGAAAATTGACAAATCATAAGTTGAAAATTTATGTTTTTCAGTTGAAAAATGAACTAATTTGTTGAAAGTTGAACTCTTTTGTGAAAAATTCAATTTTTGGTTGAAAATTCATCATTTCAGTTGAAAATTGAACTATTTGGTTTCGAATTAACTTTTTCGTTGAATATTGATATTTTCTGGTTGAAAATTCAACTGACTTGAAGATAATTCATCCCCTTAGTTTCAAAATTCAACAATTTCGTTGAAAATTTATGTATTTTATTGAAAATTCGGCTAAAAATTATAAAAATATATTTTTTTGGTGGAAGATTCATCATTTCAATTGAAAATTCAACTATTTGGTTTAGAATTAACTTTTTTGTTGAAAATTCATATTTTCTGACTGAAAATTCAACTGACTTGGAGACAATTCGTCTCTTTGGCTTCAAAATTCAACAACTTTCTTGAACATTTATGTATTTTGTTGAAAATTTATGTATTTTTTTGAAAAGTCGTCTGTTATTGTAGAAAATTAATTAATTAAATCAAAATTAATTAATTTTTTTATGATTGATGATTTTCGTTGAAAATTGACAAATTTGATAATTTGTAAATCTATATTTTTTGGTTGAAAATTTAAGTACTTAGTTGAAGGTTGAGCTATTTCGTTAAAAATTCATTTTTTTGGTATAAAATTCATCATTCGAGTTGAAAATTCATCTTTTTGAATGCGACTTAACCCTGTCATGTCAGAATTTGTTTTTCAGCATGAAGTATGTAATTCCGTTGAAAATTTTGTTAATGCAATGCAAACATTGGGGCTCATCGCGGTCGTATTTGGCGTGCGTGCGGACATGTACGAAATGTACTTCCGAACACCTGCTTGACCTGCTTCCTTTGCCTAATACACTGACCGGCCTTACATGTATGCACGAACGCTACATCATTAGCAGCATTGATCCTGGAAAATAATAGGTCGGTCCTACCGAGGTGTTTTACGTTTAGTTGTCTTCGAAATCATACTCGTCAATCGATTCCGGTTCATTCAAAACCTGTTCTGTTAATTTCCTACTCTGCAATTAACAGTTCATTCACTTTCAAAATATGAATTTTTTCAACTCTCTTAAGATGAACCAATGAAATCTCACTGGTTGAAACAGCTACAAGTGTGTCACTGACAGTCAGTGAGCGCCTGTGGGAAAGCCCGTCATCACGTCAACGTGTCGCGACGCACAAAGTCAAACCCAAGTGACCAGGAGCCTCCCAACTTTCAAGCGATAGATACTATGTCCCCTGCTTATTACAGCCAGACCCCGAATATTTCTAACACAAAAACTAAAACACAATAAAGATCGTTTTCACACTAGAAATGTAAAGACCCGACCGGTGGCGACACGTGCTTACCAGAAGACTGCAGATTCATGTTTTGGCCACGTGGAGCGCTATATCACTGGTTGAATCTATCATTTGGCGTCACTGGTATATTTGGCAACGCTGTTTTAGTTGAATCAATTACTGGCTCACTCAGTCAAAGTCGGAAAATCACTGGTTCACTAGTGATAACTCAGAATACTGATTCATCCAAAGACAATTTCACTGGTTCAGTTTAAGAGAAAATACAAAACTATTGATTATTTCCTAAAAGCTGAATATCTTTTACTCTTGCCTGTACGCAATAATCTCTATCAAGCATTATTACGCATTATTGCGCATTATTACGCGTTATTATACAATTATTAACTGCCCTGAATTTAGCCATACTATACATAGATTTGAAATTTGGGAAATGTATTCAAAGAAAACTAATCGTCCTATCAAAAACCAAGAACACAGTTGGATTCGGCTCAAAATTCATCAGTTTCTTATCTATAGGATATCTATATTTATCTATATTAGCTATATATCTATATTTATTATCTTGTCCTATAGGACACTATTAGTTTCTTTTAAATAAAGGTCTAACAAATCAAATCTATATGCACATTGCACATGCTTTTTTGTTATGTAGTGAAAATGAGGGGGATGAAAATCATGTTTGAATTAGAGTTTTTATACTATTTAAAATTTATTTGTATTCCATAAACTTTAAAGAACGTTTTTCAGTTGTCATTTATGTTGTACTGTTGTTGCATTGTTATTTTAAGAAATTGTAAATACTATAAACATTATAATTGTTCGAAATTTTTTTTTTACGTGAAAAAGACTCCTATAGAGATATGGCTAAGATGAGTCCAACGATAGCATCAGTTTTGTATAGGACACTATTAGTTTCTTTTAAATAAATCTCTTTGTATTCCATGATCTTTGAAGAAAGTTTGTTAGTTTTCATTTATTTTTTATTGTTCTTGCATTATTGTTTCAAAAAACTATAAATATTTTTTTTTGGGTGATTCAATCCAATTCAATTAGATTATTACAATTTCACAAATAGGAAAAAGAAATAATCCAAAAATATTTCATATATATTTCTAAAATTGCTATATTTAGTGCAAACTTATTACAAACAAATTTTTTAATAAAAAGATTTCTTTCAAGAAATTGAGTTAAAATTATTCAGACTCAATTAAAAGAAATCAGAAAATATTCCTGAACAAAACCCTACAAATTGGAACGAATCTTTTGTTTAGTGTCTCTATTTAACAATTTTAAAATTAAGATAGAACAGAAATCCATTTTATCATGAATAATTTTATGCAAAATGCGCATGAAAAAGATTCAAAATTAAAAAATAGATTTCTAGACCACCTCACTTTTCGGC
>CAKNYM010053427.1:182854-242906 GCA_932195095.1 Andricus curvator
GCCGAAAAGTGAGGTGGTCTAGAAATCTATTTTTTAATTTTGAATCTCTTTCATGCGCATTTTGCATAAAATTATTCATGATAAAATGGATTTCTGTTCTATCTTAATTTTAAAATATAAATATTATCAACGTTACAATTATTTACCATTTTTTCGCGTGATTAAATAAATTCCTAGAGATATGGCTGAGATGAATCCAACGATACCTTTAGTTTTTTTCACAGGACTATTAGTTTCTTTTAAAGAAATGTCCAAAATTTCGAATCTATATTCACATGATTTTTTGGAATGTAGAGAGCGTGGAGGGGATGAAAAAAATGTGTAATTTATGAATTGTTGACTATGAGTAGTTGATTGGCGTTCGCAATGATGTTATATTTTTTCGGTATAGCGTTAGTTTAAATTTTTGGACGCTAAATAATTCAAAACATAGAAAATTTTTATTAACATTGTATTAGTTTGAATAATTATTTTTTTCGAATTGATCAAAAAAATTTCTAGGGGTATTTTGTTCAACAATCTACTAATGTTCTTGAAACTATTTTCGTGCTGATATTTTTTCATAATAATGTCCCAATAGTTTGTCACAATCGAATTGTTCAAAAAATCATTTTCTTTGAGTAATTAAAAAAACTCCTAGAGATATTGCTGAAACGAATCCAATTATGTTCTTAGTTTTTTGATAGGATGATTAGTTTTCTTTAAATAAAATTCCCAAATTTGAAATCTATATGCATAGCCAGGGGAAGAAACTGTTGAAATTTTATTATTTATAATTGTGATTAAACAATACATTCTTATTTTAGCATAATTCAAAGTAAAATTTAAACCACAGCTAACTCAAATAACTATTCAATAATTGAGGCGAATTTTTAAAGTGTTATATTTTGTTAACAATCATTATCGTTAGAAACAATAAATAGATCTCGAAATAGTTCAAGTTAAACTCGGGATTAAACTATTCGAAACTAAATGAATGAAATAAACATTTCTTAGTCGAAAAAATCATTTTTCCTATAGAATCTTCTTGAAAGATTTCTTGAAAGCTAGTTAATATTAATTTTTTAACAAGACTTTACGTGACCAAAAATGTAAAATAATATTACCATTACCACAATTACCATTTTTAGACGAATCATCATGGGAAATATTTTCATTTTGGATGCGTATTAAAGTTTTATAAATTCATTTTTCGGTGTAAGTACATAAAGCATTCATTAATCAAAACCAAATTCCGATACAAAATTTATTAATTTATAATATTATTATATAATTTTTAATAACTTTGATGTAACATGTAGATCAAATATTAATATTAACCAGCCTTCAGGAAGCTTTACTGAGCAAACTATTTTTTCACAAATAAATTTTCATTTGTGCCATTAGTTCATGCTATTTCTTATTAACAATATTAATTGTTAAATTTTCGCTAAACTTTTTTCTTACAATATCAATGCTAGGATAGTATTAAAATAGTTAGAGTAAAAAAAGCACTTAGTTTAGTAAAAAACATTTACAGATGGGCATTTATTTAATAAATTGTTTATAACGATAATTATTTCAATTGCTGGCTAAAAATCTGGATTAAATATCAGTATTAATTTGCTTCCTACAGAACTTATTGAAAAAAACAATTAAATATATTTCCTATTAACAATGAAAAATCTAATAAAAAACATACGTCATTTTTAGTAAGAAATCAGTGTTTCCAACATTTCTGCACTATACAGACGTATTTGTTTATATAAATTATTTATAACAATTAACATGAGGACTAGGCATGTTAAATGGTCCTTTTTAAAGAAATTTAATGAATAATTTTAGTTTAATTTATATTGAAAGGATTTCAAATGTTTCTTAAATTTTTTCATAACGTATTTTTTTTATTGGATGAGCGACAAGTAAAAAAGTATTTCTAATAAATTTCAAATTATTCAAACAAATATTATTTGCTGAGAAATTTTAATTTCCCCTGTAAATCATAAAAATTTACTATTTTTTGGTACAGGAAGTGAATGTTGAAAATAATATTTTTCGATTAGGACATTTTTCAATTGATTAAACAATTTAAATTTGTTTTAATTTTTGTTTTCCTAGCAAATCATGATAAGTTCGTATTTTATAGAATAAATGAAACACTCAATGAATGTTTGGAGGAATATTTGTTGTTGAAGACATTTTGTAATTGTTTAAACAATTTTCATTTGTTTACATTTTTTCCATGTCAAATCATGAAAAGTTAGGACTATCTTGAACTAAAAACACTCTTAACGGACGTTTGGAATAATATTTTTTGTTTAGGAAATTATTAAATTATTTATTGAACCATTATTATTTATATTCACCTCTGACTATTGATGAGAAATGTGCCGAAAATTCTAGCTGTTTCAATTCTCTTACACTATATCGGTCATTATTAAGATATTTTTTCTTTAAGATTTTATAACTCAATTGTTCTAAGAATTATTATTTGCTTGAACAAATTGTTTCATTATATGATTTGGAACAAAAACAAAAATTGAAATAAGTATAAATTGTTTAAACAATTGAAAAATTCCTTAAAGGAAAAATATTATTCTCAATATTCACTTACTGTATTATTAATCCCAAAAAATACTACCTTATCATGATATACAGGGAAAATACAAATTTAACGAAAATAATTGTTTGAGCAATCTAAAATGAGTTCAAAAATACTTGAAATCTTGTCACTTATAGAATAAAAAAAATTATGTCGAGATAATTACAAAACATCCTGTCTTTATCATGAATTTTTCATGAAACAATTTTTTTTGCATTTTTCGGGGAATTTTCCGGGCACAATACAAAGGGATTCGGGCATCAAATTTTAATGGTATGAAATGGAAATTATTCCTTTTGAAGATTTCTGAAGTTGCGACTGAAACTCAATTTACAAAAAGTTAATACCAAGTAGCTGTTTTCCCCCATTTTTCCGAAAACTGAGCTTTTCCCATTAAAAATCCCATATTAATTTCAAAAGCCCAGGGGAACATTTTAATATTTACCGATTTGAAAAAAATCGAATTTTTCTTTCCGGGATCCTCAAAAAATGGAGGGAAGCCACTCTAAACGTTAAAAAATTAAAGGCCACCAAACATCTTATCTTATTATCGATTTCTAGTTTTAAAAAATTTAATTTTGTTGCGGGATAGAACAAGGATAGGATTTAAAATATTAGGATTTGAATATTGAAAGAAATCTTGAGATTGGCTATCATAGAAGAAACTCAAAGGAAGTTATTTTTTGCTAACCAATTCACTAAATTTTCTTTGAAAATTGTTCCATCAATATCTGAGAATATGTTAACATAATAAACATTAAACAAAGTAGAGCCTATAATGTTCCTATATGTATAATTTTTTTAAATGTCCAAAAGAAAGTCTTATAAGTGAATTTTGCATGACACGAATTTTTTTAAAGATATAACAATAAATAAATTAAAATTACTGTTATATCTTCTGACGTATAGGTTTCTTTAAATTCCTTCGGATAAAACCTTTGAAGATGACATTTTAAAAGGGTGATGTTGTTGCGTATAATTTTTAATTTTGTTTGTTTGTTTATCGAATCGCTCAAGCAAAACAGTTTGCACTTTACAGATTTTATTTAATTTGCATCCAAAAAGAAATCGAAAGTATCCTTAAAAGGTTTTCCGTTGTGTTTTCTTCGTTTCGGTAGGAAGGCAGTTGATGCTTTTTAAGGATCTTCAGGATTATTACTGTTTACAAAATGAAAGTTGGAAATTAAACAGACTATTCATATTAATTTTCGGCCAAAAAAAGATCCTTCATGTAGGTTCCCCCGAATGTTATTTTCTTCTAAAACGCTTTTTTGAATGATAGTTTTGAAACTCATACAAAATACAAAATTACCTTAGTTCTGTTATGTACTCCTAATTATTAATTTCACGGCCTATAATGATTTACATGATAATAATAACAATTATAATATTAAATGATAGATTTGGCAATGATACATGCTGAATGTTTATACATTTGAAAATTTTTCAACATTAATAGTATAATTCGAGATTAGAACAAGTTAAATAATACAATAGCTCTTAAATTTAAGAATCGTACCAACTTTCCCTAAAATTATATGTATCTTTTACAACATTCAACATATGCTAATTTCTTTGGTGTTAAAGTTTATGGTCCGAATCGGCCCCCTTGAGACATACACCTGGTTTTTAAAATACAATTGACCCCTTATTGTGCTCCTTCTATTACAAAATAACCCTAAGTGTATTTATCACAGACGTCTAGTAAGATATTTTTATCCCTTCGTACTTTTTTCAAAAATATAACACTCTTTTACAAAAATAATAAACAGTTTTAGAGAGAATATGTAGATGAAAATGAAAAAGTTGGCAATATAATGTCCCTGGAATCCCTCTATGTGTCTTCTTTGAAGAGGAAATTTCATAACACATAAATTTAAAAAAGTGAAATTTTGTAATAAAATTGCACAAGAAGGTTTAAAAAGAAGTATGCTTCCAAAAATCAGTTAAAAAAACATCTACTATAGGAAGTCAATTTGTGTAACATAATTGCACAAAAGGAGTTAAAATGAGATAAGTATGTTTCTTAACAACAATGTAATCGGCTCATTAGAGACAGTTATATAACAAAGGAAAAAAAAGAAGAAAAAAATTAAAGAGACAACCAAACTTTTCTTTTTTTTATCAGTCTTTTTTATACTACTAAGGACCAATATGTTTCGAAGCCTTAGGCTTCCTCATCAGGAAAATTTTGAATAAGAAACACCTAGGAAATATTTGTATCGCATGCTAATATTAATTGTAAATGCAGATATGAATGTGAAATTACTTATTATGATACTATTTATATTTCTTTGATATATGTGTTGATCTTCAATATTCCTGAAAGCTTTTATACATATTTTTAATTGATTAAACAATAATATTCAGAAATTCCAAGTTATTATCATTTTTAATAAAAATTTGATAGAACTATCAAATGCTTTATTACATTTTAAAATATCTGTTTTCAAATAAATGGTATTATATCCCGACAATAAACTAAAACAGACTTTAATTTTTATCTATGATGAAAAACTTATCCTTTTGTTGTCTTTGAATCTAGAGAGAAAGAGAGCATTATCCAAACCGAAACATCACACCATTCTCAACTTGATTATTAGTGATCAAATAAGTTTTCTCAACTTTCAGAAATTTATTGTTTATTTTTATTTAAATTTTTTCCTCCGTAACTTCACTCCGTATAAAAATAAATTTGATTAAATATAATAGTATGAGTAAATGTCATCCGGTAATGTGTCCCTGGCTACTTTTTTTAATGGCGTTATATCTTTTAAAAGAAAGCTGAAGATGTAATTGTTGAATAGAAGTATTTTTTCATAATTGATTGCAAAATTATAGAATAAAGCTTTTTCTAGTTACCAATTATATTGACAGAGTTATAATCACTTTAAAAATGTCCCCTAGGTTTTATACCATCCGGGAACAAACCAGTTTTTCATTAATTGTAAGGCTTAAGAGTTTAATTTTCCCATCTAAGTTGATTAAGAAGTTGAAGATTATTGAATAGATTTTGAAACGTCAAAGTTTTATTACAGTTAAAGTTTCTTTATTCTGTCAAAATAACAAATTTAGAATCCTGAAAAAATCGTACAAAAACTCATTGTCATCCGGTTTATTATCAAAAGAATCATGTATTGGAAGTGAGTTTATGAAAAAAAATTTAATAGAAACATGTAGCTCTTACCTTCAAAGTACTTGATTGATAGATTGATCGAGAAAAAAAATATTCTTCAGAATAACAACAATTTTATTTCATTTTCTTGTCATCCAGTAACACAAAAGTTATTTGCAACGAGTGAAGCTAGTTGAAAACCGGAAAATAATGGATATTCTCCTCATTCCAGTTTAGACAATAATTTTACAAATTGAAGCCTTAAGAACAGGAAGATTTTAGAAGTGGGCATTGAAAATCGAATTCTGTTTTATTTGAGGATGTTTAAAAAAATTGAACATTTCAAACTCAACTTAAAAAAAAATTCGAATTGATAGGCTTGAAATTGTGCAATTTCTAAAATTGGAATCCTAGCGATCTTGTTATGTATTCTTTTTTTTTAATTTTTAATTTTTAATGACATATATTAAATTTGTCTGACTTTCAGTTTAAGATTTAAAAAAAAATGAATAATTTAAAATTTTGAAATATTTAATTGGAAGATTTCAAGAATGAATAATGGTTGAATTTGGAGAAGCATAATGAACAATATGATTGAAATTTTAAAGGATTTGAGTATAAAAAAGTTTTATTAACACAATTCTTGGTAATTAACATTTTTTCAGTTTTAAATGTTGGTGTCGTTTCATTTTGAACGATCCGTAGTAGACATTTTTTCATTTTCAATGTTTTCCATTTAAAATCACTTCATTTTGAACGTTTTTAAAGAATAATTCAACTTGAAAGGTTTATAATTGGAATTGCTCTGAAAAAGCTTTGACTTTGAAACATTCAATTTAGTTTTCAATTTCAAATTGTCAAATTTTAATCGCTTCGAATTAAACATTATTTAAATTAAAAATTTGTCCAGTTTGAATGCTTTTAATTAGAAATAATAATTATAACCATTTGAATTCCTTTGAATTTTAAATGATTTAGTTTTCAAAATTCTAATCTCAAATAACTCAATTTCGAACATTCTGAAATTGTTCTATTTTCGTAATTTTAATCTGAAATCATTCAATTTCGAGATTTTTCAATTCAAAATAAAATTGTACAATTTTGAAAGCTTTGATTTGGAAATGATACAATTTCAACTCCTGTGGAATGAAATTGTCCAATTTTCAAAATTTGAGCCTGCAAATTTTCAATTTAGAGAGCTTCTGTTGAAAATATTTCAATTTCAAATACCTTTGATTTTAATGTATTTAATTTCAAACGCTTTTTTTTAAATCATACCAGTTCAATTCCTTTTTATTCTAATCGAATTTTTGAAAATATTACCTAATCTAAAATTGTTTGATTTGGAACATTTCAAATTTAAAATCGTGCAGTATATTTGTTTCTATATTTCAAGCGTTATCAATTTAAAATTATTAATTATTGTTTAAAAAATTGGAAAAAATCTTAATATTAGAAAATTTGTTTAATAATGGATTTTTACAATGTTTATATTTTTAATGTTAAGAAATAAAAATCCACACATGACGCTGATCAATCGAGCCTCCGGGTGCAATAACCAGCCCGACGCTCGAAAAGGCATGAAAGTATTGTCCGATCTTCTCAAAGAAAGAAAATTTTCAAAAACGAAAAATCAATTTTTTGAAAATGTAGAATTCTAGAGAATAAGGAAATGAAACTTTTTCCTCTTAGAATTTTTTTGTGCCAAACGTTTATTTTTAATAATAAAAACGAAATATTGAAAAAAAGTTTCTCCTTGATTTCAATAAGTTTTAAAACTTAAATCGTTCTAACTCGGTCAAATATTATTCAAATGAGTTCATATTCGTAGGAAGTATTCAAAATACTCTAGCGATGCCTACAAGATCATGAAAAAGTTAACAATCGCTTATTGTTTAATAATATTCAATTGCAAAATGAGGTCATTCGATAATTGTGTTTTCTTGGTTTCGCCGGTAAAAAGTATCTAGGTAACTTCGACTTTCAAACCACTTCCAGTGAGTGATTTGTTCAGCAATATTAAGTGAAGTTTTTTGGAAAATCTCATATATATTGGTTAGAAATTTATTGAGATATTCAGATTTGGAAAAAGTACTCGACGTCTGCCCGCGCAGACTGAACGTCGAGAACGCTGCATGACAGACCAGTCCTTGGCGACGCATTAGCTAACAGCGCGGGTAGACGTGAAGTACTTTTTCCAAATCTGAATATCTCAGTAAATTTTCAGCGATTCAATATGAGATTTTCCAAAAAACTTCATTCAACATTGCTGAACAAATCACTCACTGGAAGTTGTTTGAAAGTCGAAGTTACCTAGATACTTTTTACCGGCGAAACCAAGAAAACACCATTATCGATTAACCTCATTTTACAATTAAATATTAATAAACAATAAGCGATTGTTAACTTTTTCATGATTTCCTAGGCATCGTTAGAGTATTTTGAATCTGTCCTACAAATATGAACTCATTTCAATAATATTTGGCCGAGTTAGAACGATTTAAGTTTTAAAACTTAATTAAATCAGGGAGAAACTTTTTTTTCAATATTTCGTTTTTATTATTAAAAAAAACGCTTGGCAAAAAAAATTCTAAGAGAAAAAAGTTTCACTTCCTTATTATCTAGAATTCTACGTTTTCAAAAAATTGACTTTTCGATTTTGAACATTTTCTTTCTTTGAGACGATCGGACAATACTTTTACGCGTTTTAGAGCGTCGGGCTTGTTATTGCATCTGGCGGGTCAATCTCTCTGGCCATCACCCCAGGCGAAGAGATTCACAAAGTCATCATGCGCCATAGATAACACAAAAATACGAAAACTGACCGATAATCCCATAGTAAGGTCCATACCCTTTACTCCAATCTTATCCACTAAGCAAAGCTCTCCACGAGGGCCCATTAGTATCCAAGATCGTTCGTTTTAGGCGCCTATCACTCCGCTGACACTCTTTATCACAACATTGCTTATAAAATATTTTTCTCTGCACTTTCCTGTCTTGGCACACAAATTTAGCTTCCTTTTATTGATGAATTATTGAACATTAGTTAAAATTTTGAATTGCTCTTTTTTCAAATTCGCGTCAATTTTGTTTATTTGAAAAATTTTAGAAATACAAGATAAATAAAACTAAATCGACTAATAATTTGAAGTCATAGAATATAAGTTCTCACAACGTAACCCTAATACGATCAGACTTGGATGACGTGCGTATGGAGGGCGCGGGTACTTAATATGTACCTGTTCGTTTGCATAATCACGGAAGGGCATTGAGAATGACGAGAATAGCATGGGAAATACGATGCGACATGCTCGTGTGCCCACTGTTAAGTTAAATAATAAAGACACCTCTTGATCTCAAGGTTTTCAAAATAATAAAAAACTTAAAATTTATAATAAACTTTCCTAACTGTTTTAATAAAAAACATTGAAAATATAAATATTATTTAATACTAGAATTAAAATAACTTCATTTAATATGAGGGTCAAAATATCTCAAGTGTGCCACTTTTAAATCGATAGTTCTATTTTCAATCAATTTATACAGTTTTCGACTCTCTTTTATATTAAAATAACTCCCCTAAAATATTTTTGCAAAAAATGTATTTTTCTCAAAGTTATTAACAATCAAAGTTCTTGATCATTTTTTTTCAAAAATTTATTTCTCGCGAACGGTTCATCGAAATTCAATAATTGAGTTATGAAATTTTTTATAACGAAGTATACTTTACGCCAAAAAATTTTTCGGTAATAAAAAAATTCTTTTTATTGTTTAAATAATCGTTTGTTTTAAACAATTGAAAATTAATTAAACTTCTCCGCCTGTGAAAGAACTCTTCCACGTTTCAATAGATTCTAAAATCTCTTCCGAAAACTTTGGTGAAAAAAAAGTTATTATTCTGCATTAGTTCAAAAGTTATTGAGTTTTTTGTGACGCACAATTATGTAAACAAATGCATAGTTTAGGCGTTTATTGGAAAAAAGTAATCGTTTTTCTTTCTTAGTAACTTTAAATTATATGACTGGTAATACTTAGTGATTAGGATTGGTCATTCGATATTATTTGTTTATTTTATAAACAAAAGCATAGTTTGGTCATTTATAGACAGAAAGTAATAGTTTTTCTTTCTAATCGTCTTCAACTTACATAGGTGGTGATGTTTAGTGACGAAGAATTGTCAATCGATATTATTTGTTAATGTTATAAACAAATCTTATAAACAAATGCATAGTTTGACCATTTATAGATAGATAGTGATCGTTTTTCTTTCTAATCGTCTTCAAATTACATAAGTGGTGATGTTTAGTGACGAAGAATTATCAGCCGATATTATTTGTTCATGTTATAAACAAATGTTATAAACAAATGAATAGTTTGACCATTTATAGATAGAAAGTGATCGTTTTTCTTTCTAATCGCCTTCAAATTATATAAGTGGTGATATTTAGTGACGAAGAATTGTCATTTGATATTATTTGTTTATGTTATAAACAAATGCATAGTTTGACCATTTATAGATAGAAAGTGATCGTTTTTCTTTCTAATCGTCTTCAAATTAAATATGTGGTAATATTTCGTGAAGAAGAATTGTCATTTAATATTATTTGTTTATTTTATGAACAAATGCATAGTTCAACCATTTGTAGACAGAAGGTAATCTTTTTTTATTATTTCCTTCAAATTATATCACTGGAAATGTTTTGTGATGTTCTAGAAGATTTAGCTTCCAAGTTGTACTTGTCAATCATTTCAATAATTTCAGGATCCATTTCAAATTCATTCTTGCTCCACTTTTGCCTTAAAGAGATCACTAAACATCACCACTTATGTAATTTGAAGACGATTAGAAAGAAAAACGATCACTTTCTATCTATAAATGGTCAAACTATGCATTTGTTTATAAGATTTGTTTATAACATAAACAAATAATATCGAATGACCAATCCTAATCACTAAGTATTACCAGTCATATAATTTAAAGTTACTAAGAAGGAAAAACGATTACTTTTTTCCAATAAACGCCTAAACTATGCATTTGTTTACATAATTGTGCGTGCTTGACCAGCGCTGGAGGTCGGAGCACGGTCACAAAAAAATCAATAACTTTTGAACTACTGCAAAATAATAACTTTTTTTTTCACCAAAATTTTCGGAAGAGATTTTAGAATCTATTGAAACGTGGAAGAATTCTTTCACAGGCGAAATTTTCAATTGTTTAAAACAACCGATTATTTAAACAATAAAACTTTTTTTTTTACTACCGAACAATTTTTTAGCGTAAAGTATACTTCGTAATAAAAATTTTCATAACTCAATTATTGAATTTCGATGAACCGTTCGCGAGTAATAAATTTTTGAAAAAAAATGATCAAGAACTTTGATTGTTAATAACTTTGAAAAAAATAAATTTCTTGCAAAAATATTTTAGGGGAGTTATTTTAATGTAAAAACGAATCGAAAACTGTATAAATTGATTGAAAATAGAACTATCGATTCCGGTCGTGTTTCCGTTCGTCCATCGTACTTTCTCCAAGGAGGGGAAATGAGGGTGAGGAAAAATGAGTGGAGGGGAAGTAGCGGATGTGAGGGAAAATTAGGGGTGGGGAAGTGAGGGAAAATGAGAGGTGGGCGCGTAGGGTAAGTGGGGAAAATGAGTGGAGGGAAAATTAAAGGAAATTAGCCGAGGGAAAGTAGGGGATATGATATAAGTGTGGCGAGGTACGGAAAGTGAAGGAAAATGGGAGAGGGGAATTAGAGGATATAAGGGAAGTGAAAAGAGGGGAAGTAGAGAAAGTGAGGGGAAATTAGGAAAAATGATAGGGAATGAGGGGAGGAGATGTAGGAAAAGTGAGTAAAAATAAGGTAAAATAGGGGAGGGGAAGCAGGTGAAGTGAAGAGGAATAAGGGAAGAAAAATAAGTGCACCTGGAGAAATAGGAGGAGGGGAAGTAGGACCAGTAGGGGAAATGAGGGAAAATGAGGAAAGGGAAGTAGCAGAAGTGAGGAGAGATGAAGGTAATGGGGGAGGAAAAGTACGAAAAATTAGGGAGCGGGAGTAGGAGGAGTGTAAGAGAGGGGAAGTCGGGGAAGTAGCGAAAATTATTAGTAATGAGAGTGAGTATGAGAAGGAAAATGAGGGCTAGGAAAGAAAAATAGGGGAAGGGTAGTGTTAGCTGGGGAAGAGAGGATAGGGGGAAGTAGAGGAGGAAGATGTTGAGGAAGGGGGCAGAGTGTAAACTGAAGGGTGGGGAAGGAAGAGTAGGGAAATTTAGGGAGAGTAGGAGAGGAAAATATGGGAGGGGGAGGTTTAAAGGAATTAATTAACGTCTTAATAGGCTACGAAACCCTTTTTTGTAAGCGCGCGGGGCCTAAAATGGTTAATTTTCTCCAACTTATTTAATTCATATTTTTTTTAAGAAAGCCTAATGTCTAATTATTAAATACACGTGTTTTTCAGAACTAATGGCAGAATTACAAAATAAGGCTTTTTTCTCGTTTCGAGTTATAGTTTCAGAGTAATAATCATTTTTTAAATATCCCCAAGTTTTTATGTCAATCGGTATCAAAACTAAAGAGTTTTTTATTAATTTTAGGGCTAAAAAGTCTAATTTCCAAATTTGAATTGAATACACTTTAAGGCGTGAAAATTTAAT
This sequence comes from Andricus curvator, assembly GCA_932195095.1. NCBI lineage: Eukaryota > Metazoa > Arthropoda > Insecta > Hymenoptera > Cynipidae > Andricus > Andricus curvator. Next base: position 195,203 of record CAKNYM010053427.1, read on the forward strand.
TATATTTAAAGTTTCTTCATTTGACCAAAATAACCGATTAGAAGAACGAAAAATCAGCAATGATTTTAAATAAATTTGAAGTCATATTTTATTTTTACCATAATAATGTTTTGCAACATGCAAATTATTTCTAAACATATAATCTTGATAATGAAACATGAAAATAAAAAAAATAATTAATGTTCCATCAAAATCAACGAATATAAGTAAATTCCAATATAAAAATATGAGAAAGATAAGGATTATTAGGATAATTAAAGTACTGTGCTTATTTAAAAAAAATATATACAAACCAAGAGTGCGAAAAAATCGATAAAATATGATTTTTATTCTCGTATTTATTTGAATAATGATAAATTAATAATAAATATAAATAACTATAAATAATAATATTATCGAAATTATTATTTTCATACTTTAAAATATTTGTCGTTCCAAAATCAGAACTCTGAAAAATATAATTTTTCGATGATTTTAAAAATGAAAATAATATTACTGATAATGTAATTTTTTTTTAAATTCCCTTACAACTCTACTGTTTCCAATTTTGAAAGTAAATTTTTCTACAAGTGCAATTGTTAAAATAATTTTTTCTGAAGAAAAATTTTTTAATATTTATATTGGAAGATTATTTATTTATTTTCAAAACTGAAAACAGTAAAATTGAAGGGAATGTTTTTCCCACAGAAATAAGCCTGGATTAAAATTCAACCATTTTTAAAAAATTGGTCAAAAGCGACAGTAAGAAAAAGTTAATTAACATAACTATTGTTAAAATGATCATTTTCCGTAAGTTTAAAACTTTTTTCATAAAAAATCATGTTTTTTCTCTCATAAGACATGACTGATAATATAATTTCCATTCCTAAAATTATAGAACATTTTTTTCCGGAGACCTAACTTTTGGCAGAGAAGCAGATCTAATTGTTATTTTGAATTACAAAAAATCGTAAATGGTCTATATCAAAAGATTGTAATCAAACAGAAAAAATTATAATTATGGAAGACGAGCATACTTTTTTATCTCGCAAATCATTATGCTTACACTTCTTGTAATTAATATGAATAGAACAAATGTTATATGTTGATCAGAAATACTTTTTTTCTATACAATTTAAAATTAAATAATTTCAATTTTTTGATTTTCACCCATATACAATAATGAACTAATAATCACTCAAATCTCAGAAAAAACTCGTATATCAAAATAATATTAAAATTTTTTTAAATAAATAATTTCATTGGAAATTGTAGAATATTACAATTGAAAGTGCTTGGAGTTGAACAATTTTAAATTAAAAAATTAAAAATGGCATATTTTCAAATCATAGATGGTTCAAAATTGCACAATTAATTAAAATTTTAAGTCTTAATGATAGATCAATTTTAAATTGGAAAAGTAAAAAATATAATAACATCAGATAGAAACTTCATAAAGGGCCTAGCCTGAAAAAGATACTCCGGCACATATAAGCAACGTTACATTTATTTCAACAATTTTTTGCGTAGATCCTAAAATCATTTATAAAAAATGCCATTTTTTATTTAAGAGTTTTTCACGAGAGTCAAACGAAGAAATTAAACTTAAATTAAATCTAAATTCAAATTCCCCGCTAGTATAAAAATTTTGGGTAATTAATAGAAAAATTTAAATACGTGTCTGATTATCCGAATTTCGTCGTTTTGGTTCTAGAAGATATTTTTCTTCAATTTCGAAAAATTTTGATATCATGAGAGTCCCAGAGTAAAAATCTAGAGTTTCATGGAAATCGAAGAAGTTCGAATTACATGATCATGCACTGTTAAAAATTAAATTATTTGAAAAACCAAAAATTAAATTAATTAAATGAATGCTGAAAATATACTTATATAGAATTAATACGATTTAATTGTTTATAAAAATAGAGATTATTGAACGATGCAACAAAACTGAATTTGAATTTAATTTTTCCTCGGACATATGTCTCAGAACGAATAACGATTCCGTTTACAAGCGCATTTGCATGCAAAAAAACGTTGCATAGGAAATTTTATCTCTGGCAGTGAGCTCATCTCCGGTTGAGTCGTATACTTGAAAATATATCTCTGAGGAAAGATCGACAAATTTATAAAAAGTCCCTACGCAGTTTGTTATTATTTTATTATTATCTCTATTATATATAATAAGAGTATAAAATATAGCCTGCAACTTAATATTAATAATAATATTACGCAAAAAAAAAATTTCTTTGAAAATTTAATTTTCTTGCAGCCTCATCATGTACCAAAAATCTTATTTTATTTCTGAAAATTTAAACAGAATTTATCAGAATTTCAAATTAAAGCTGCAAGAACTTTATAGCCCACATCTGAAATTTAAAAAAAATTGCTACGAATTCTCGTCATTAATCTGTACGTGATATTTTAAGTAACATTTATTTCCGTTTGTGATGCAGTCTATCGCAAGGCTTATCACTTATCGGAATAAATTTATTGGCCTGACGTTTGTAGGTCATATCGGAGGTCTTAGCACGTGCATTTTTTTTTTAATTTGTTGTGAAGACTTTTCTTTACATGAAGCCGACAGATTATGAAAAAATCATGGGTTCCGAGTTATTGCTTTCGAGTTATTATTTTTAACTTTAAGATAATGATAATTAGCATTGAGTTTACTGTGTAATTGATCAGATTATACATAACCACTTGAACTTTATTACCCCTTTCAGGCATACATTTTTCCTTACAATAAATGGGGTCAGATTAAAAAAATAAAAATTTAAAATGGCAGACTGAAAACGTAAAAATTTATCAGATTTGTTTGAAACTTGCAAGTCGGAGGTTGTTGGAGTTACTTAAAACAAATATGAAATCAGAACTACAAAATTCAAATAGTCCTGATAACAAATTTTTAGTCAGAATTACGTAATTTAAAATGACGTATTACGAAGTTGCAGTCAAAGTAATACACAGTAATAAAAAAATTGTTTTCACTTCATGAAAACTTTGTTGTCCGCAATAAGTTTTAAGAAAATTCAAATAATTTGAATATATTTAGCCGCCATATTGGATCCGCTATTTTGAATTTTGTAATTTTGACCCTCGCTTCATTTTCAGTGACCTGATAAACCACCGAGCAGCAAGTTTCAATAAAATCCAAATAATTAATTTACTTTTTTTTAGCCACCATATTAAATTTATACATTTTAAATTTATACATTTTTACCTCAAATTTGGATTCTAGAAGACAAGTTTTAATAAAATTAGACTTTTTTGAAAATTCCTATCCGCCGTATTGGCACCCCCATCTATTGATTTAGAAAAATATAAATTTTTGACCTCAGAATCGGATTCAGTGACCCGAAAACCCTTAAAAGACAAATTTCAATACAATAAAAAAAAACCGTATGTGAATTATCGAAATGTATCGCCCTCCATATTGGATTCGCCATCTTAGAGTTTCTAAAATAAAAATTTTTTATTTCCGATTCCGATCCAGTGACCCAAAAAATCCTCGGGCAGCAAGTTTTATGAAAATACAATTGTTATTTATGATTTAGTTTAGAAACTATTGCATTCTTTATTTTTTCATTAAAAAAAAAAACAAGAATTAATAATAAAAACAACATGGCGGAAAATTCTGAAAAATGCTTTAGGCTGTATTAAGTCCATTAGAAATTGCCGTTTTGATTTTCAAAATAGATTATTGGTATTAGCCGGTAATTGTTGCTAAACAAGTCTCTCGCATTTTAGCGAAAATTTCAACGATTTTTTTTAGTGATTATTGACCAAAATATAGAATATTGTTATAAAAATGTTTAAAATAAATTCACGATTCATGTATTTTTATCATATAGTTAAATTTTTACATTCCGTCAAATCTAATTGGAATGGTTTTAAGTATGATTTCCAAACACGGAAATTTATCAAAAATACTCTTTTTTAATAATAATTTCTATAAGCTATTATGCCAGCATACTAACGTTTTCTCGAAAAAAACTTTCCATTATATCTTATTTGTTAAAAATGATTCTAAAAAGAATGAAAAATATTTACTGCTTTTATAAGCAAAATATTGAAATTTAAAAAAGAATACCTTTCTAAGGAATAGATAAAGTGCAGTGTTTTGGGCTTGTATTATACGTATTATTCTTAATAATTGAACAACTTAGAATTTAAAAAGTTCAAAATCAAGTACTTCCAAACTCGAATATCAAACCTTTAAAGAAATTGTTTTTTAATGATAAAAATGGTTTAATCCAAATGTTGAGCCACTCAAAATTTTGTAGAGATATTTTAAAACAATTATTTTAATTGAAACGTCCAAAACTGTATGGTTTCAAATGTAAATCATCAAAATAGGTAGAATATCAAATTGAAAGCTCTTATAGTTGCCCTATTTTTATTTAATTCTTTTTTTATTTAATTTGAAATTAACATGGGGTTTTAAATGGGAAAAGCTTGTTTTTGAAAAAAAAGTACTTCTTATTAACTTTTTATAGTAAATTAAACTATAGTCATTCAAAAAACAAGCTTTTCCCATTTAAAACCCCATTTTAATTTCAAAAGGCCCGGGGGCACGGGTTAATGTTGACCGATTTGAAAAAAAAGGGAATTTCTTTTTTCGGGAAATAAACAAATTAGGGGGATCGATTACGAAATATTGAGAGTCGAATTTTTCAGGTATAAATTTGGATCACCTTAATGAGCACATTCTTTCCTCACAGAAGAAGCATCAATGATTTTTCTAAATAATAGAAACACTATAGCTAAAAACACATTTTGAAATAAATGTTGAATTGTTGTTTTTAACGTTCTGAAAAAATGAAATTTTTATTTTTATAAATTTAAAAATACATATTCACAAAAATAGTAAACACGTTGTTTATTGAATGCTCTCTTAAAAAAATTGGTTATCTTCATGTGCTGAATATTGGAAACAATTTCATTGAAATATGTATTTAATTTTATTTCCAAAAATAATTTTAAAAATATAGTCAATAGGTAATAATTGGATTATTATTTTTAGGTATAAACAAATTATTAAGTATCAGAATCTCTATCAATCTTCACCAGAATTATTTTATTTTTTCTAAATTAAAAAATTTATCAATGCATTTTTCAAAATTATTATATAATTTGCTTGTTATATAATATGTATAATTGTTTGAGATTATAGGTCAATCAATTCATGTTGAACCAAGAAAAGTCTTTTCTATTTGAGCATCAATTTTGAATTATGTTGAAGAACAAAATTTTTACTGTAAAAACCAAATTTCTTCAACATTATACATGACCATAACTTTTTTACTCTTCAGTAAAGTGTACTAATATTATAGGTCAGTCGATTCGTCTCAAATCAATGATTCTTTTTTATTCTTACATCACTATTAAATTACATTTATAAGAAAAATTTCACTGTAAACAAAAAATTATCAAATATTAAAACTGACCATAGCTTCTTTACTATTCAATAAAATTTATTAATATTATAGGCCAATCAATTCGTATCAAGGCAAGGAATCTTTTATATTCTTGCATCAACTTTGTTTTAGTTTAACGCAAAAAGTTTTGCTATAAAAAAACCTTGCTATGAAAAAAACTTAATTAAACGAATTATAAAATTTTCGAAATTGTGACCATTACAAAGCATCTTCTATAGGGAAGCAAAACCATACAGATAAAGACCCTAAGATATATATTTGATTCAACAAATTGAGGTTCTCGCGTTTCATTACAACTGCTAACATTCTACGGAAGAAAAAAATCACAATGCCTAAAAATTGCAAACTTTATTATCGAATATCCCGCAGAGTAGCAACATCTAATTTCTCTCTGGACACTTGATGAATCATTGCGACTGGGTTCCTATTTTTAGCAGAATCGAGCTTCTTACAAAAAAAGCACCTCCGGGCTTCCCGGTGAACCTTCTCGAACATGCGTATAAAATCTTGAGTAAATAAGCCATACGAAATTTTCAGCTACGGTTCTTCTTTATGCCAATCACATGCCGCTAAATCCGCGAAGAAATAGCGCGTGACCGATATTTGCACTTCACTCGAAAACATCAAATTAATTCGGTGCTAAAATCTAAGGTATACTTCACTTTTCTTATAAATTCACAAACTGCGGACATTGTTTCTGCCAATAATATATCTCCAAATCCGAATCAGTAGACATTTTTTAATGCAATAAGTAGCATTGTGTCTGACTGCAAAATTAGTAATTTTATCAGTTTCTACTAAATGAAATGGTAAGATTTGCGTTACTAAATGAATGAGTAAGGGTATTCTACTAATCTGCTTGTTAGTACTATCTTAACAATTTAATAAGTATTTACAAAATTAATTAAAAATGTATTAAACAAAATTTAAAGCTGTTAGATATAAATGAAGGGATTTAAAAAAAACATGTAAGTATTAAAAAAAAACATTTCAAGAAAGCAAAACAGTGTTCTTAAAAATTGATATACTAAAATCAATATAATTTTATAAAATCGTTATCATAGAATGAAATTAGATTAGATTTTTCTCATTACAATTTAATACTTTTTGAATAGTAAAAAACATTGTTTTCTCGTAAAATCATTGCAAAACTGATAGGGAAAAAACTAATAGATAATTTTTAAGATAATTTTTTAAGCCTTCAAGCATAAGCTCAAATTTATTTTGAATTCACCGCTGCAATTACTTGTAATATTACATTAATAATGAATTATTTTAAGACATTAGGTATTTCTTAGATTAAATATAATTAATTTTTCAATGTAAACAACTTTTTAAAATATTGATCTGTATTATTATTGATACTATTTATTGAATTCAAATAAACCCGCGCTTTTCGGTAGATGCGCAGTTGAAAAAGTCGCGGTCCGTTAGCATCAATGGCCACGACGCACAGTGGGGCAAAAAAAGCGTCCCTGGACAAATTGATTTTCAGAAGACAATTATTATCTGATTTTAACTTTTTTTTTAAATGAAAGATAATAAAATTTCGCATCGAAGTGTCATGGCCAATTTTTAAATCTTTGTTTATTTAATAACGGAAATGAAAAAAAAAATTAACTTCTGAAGTATACCGGTTTTAAAAAAATGCTCTCATTCAATCGAAAATACCTAGAAAACTGAAAGCAACTATCCAAAAAAGATGTCCAATAGCAACGCAAATGTTAAAATTTTTTTGAATTTGTTATAAACAAATACGTGAATGAAAATGGTTTCGTGGGGATTGGCGGCGATTCGTCACTTGATTCGCACTAAACTTGAACAATTTATGGACAAAAAGAGTTTTTTAGTTAAATTAATAAGCCAACGGCCATGCCATGCTGAAAAAACCAGTTCTCGTCAGATCACTGAAGTTAAGCAGCGTTGGGCGCGGTTAGTACTTGGATGGGTGACCATTCGAGAATACTCTGTGCTGTTGGCATATTATGGGTGTGGTGAGCCCAAACTTGCAGTTATTTATAACTACAAGAAAACTATCCACCTAGAAACACTACCCGAATCGGGTAGTGTCACGCCTACCCTGAAAGGGAAATGGCTTAATGGTATACACAATAAAAGTTAATAAATAACTTGTTATTTTAAAAGCAATTTTCATTAACAAATATCCATATTAGGTATTTTTGATGGAATAAATCAAGTTTTTTCTATGGAATTGATCATATCTTACTTGGAAATAAAACCTAAGTATCATATTTGGTCACCAAATAAAAGTTAATAATTGTTTAAACTACCTTAATTAATAAATGCAATATTTGGCTATTTTTGGAGGTACAAACTTGATTTATTCGATACAATTAACTGTAAATAACTAACTTCTAAATTTTTAAGAACATTTTGATGACAGTAAACAATTTATTATCGTAAACAACAATTTATTCAACAAATTGTTATCATTTTATGTATTTATAAATAAAATACCGCTTTTTTTCACGGAATTAATAGCCAGTTATTTTGCAATGACTTTTTGCTATGAATCGATAACATTTGATAATTGTTTAACCAAACTTAATTAAAAAATGCATTATTTGGCTACTTTTCAGCATTTAAACTTGTTTTTTTTGTGTAATCAACTGTTAACAACACATTTTTTTAACTTTTTTTGATAGTTCGATAACGATCCATTATTTTTATTTGTATTAACAATGTAGTAAACAAATTTTTCTCGGCTAATGCATTTGCAAACTAAAATTTTTTTTCTTGTGGAATATAATTAAGATAAATTATTTTGGTCACTGATATTATTATTTTTGACGTCTGTTTAATTTCTTTAAAATGGATAAGTTTTAGTTTAATATTGAAGAATGAGTGAATAGTTTAAAGAGACCTGGAAAAGTATCCTTGAAAAAAGTTAGGTTAATTAAAATGTATTTTCAGAAAAATTAAACATATTCGAGGCTTATAGTGTGCAGAAATTGACAAACGTAGTGCAGAATCACCGAAGTACAATGTTCGCATTTCTTGTATTTTTCCATGTATTTAATAATTTATTATTTGATTTCAATAAAATTCTCTCATTGTAAAATCATTTTTTAATTTATTTGAAACTACCGTTTAAAATAGTTACCAGCAATACATTTACCAATTGATTAAGTAGCATTACCAATTTCTTTAGAAGATACAGTTACAGTTATTCATTAAGTCGGTTATTCTAACACATTGAGTTCGTAGATTTTTACTAATTATCAGTAAACTAATCGGCGCTATTTGAATTAGTAGAAAACTGATATCAATTAGTAGTTTTATGCCATTTCAGGTTTATAGAGTACATTTACGTACAATTTAGAAGTTAATTTTTAAAATCCTGGATTATGAAACCTAATATCTAGATAGATTTTACTGCTTATATCTATAGCATGGTGTCTTAAAATTTGAAATCCAAAATGATAAATGCACTGTGAAAAATTTTGGAAATTTTCCCTACTGATTGTTAGGGAAAATTCCCAATTTTCGTTGGGAAAGAGGGATTTCCCAGAAATATTAGGGAATTTTTCCTAATTTTAGGGAAAGTTCCCGAAAAGTATGGAATATTCCCTAACTAGTTCGGAATTTTCCAAATTCTTTAGGGAATTGACAAAACCCAAAGGAAATGGGAAATTTTACGCAATATTTTAGGACTTTTCCTCAATTTTGACAAGGATATATTTCTACAGAGCATACGGGAATTTATACTTTTATTGGGAAAAACATTCTCCGACAAATTGTGTTGTATAGATTATCATGCTTATTCTGAAACATTGAAATAAATATTTTATTTTTGTTATGACTACAACTTTTTTGAGTTGCCCATTAAAAATTCAAGAATATGTTTTTTGATATAAATTTATCTACGAAATTGTTCTCTTTTGGCTTGATTTGGGGAGGTCCCTCGGTTATTTTAAGCTAAGAAAGAAAAACATCGTGCTACGCGTTTTTTGAGAAAAACTATTGCTTTACTCCTGAAATCTATAAAATTATACCATTACTAGTTATTTATTTTATGCATTTAAACCATTTTTATAGCAGCAAATGATAGAATAAATCGATAAAAATGGACTAAAATAGCATTTATTTGAAAGAATTTCCAACTTTTTCTTTAAATGTATGTTTTTAGTTCAATGATAAAGTAAAGAACATGTTTCATGCACGGAAAAAATTTCGACTATATTACAGAATTTTTGGTTTGAATTATAAAACCCGATTCAATGTGAGGGCATCCTGGAACCAAAACAATTTTCTGGACAACGAATTTGCAAAATTTACATTCTGAAGGTGTGCGAAATTGATTTTTCAAAAATCTGTTTTTTTGTGTGAGTAATCTGAGTTGCTGCACTAGTGAGCTAACTGGGAAAATTTATTTATCGGGATTGTCTGAAGTTTGAAACTAATGGTTTCTCAATTCATGGAATCAAAATTTTCATTTTGAGAAAACGGAATATCCGTGTCATATGAAGTGTGTAGCTGTCTCAAATAAAAATAGGGGAGACCGGGGCGAGATGAGCATAGTAATGATTTTCAGTAAAATATTTGAAATCTATAGTATTTTTTTAAAATCTAAGTAGTTCTTCACATTATTTGAACCTTCAGGTATCAATTTTATGAAGGACGAAGTGTTTTAAGAATATGAATTGCTTTAAAAATATGTAAATTATAAACTGTGCATATGTCTCATCTCGCCCCAGCTCTGGGGCGAGACGAGACACATATTGGGGCGATACGAGACACGCTAACTATTAATTATTTTCTGTTAATAGAAGTTTATTTTTTTGTGATTTTGTAGGTATCATTTAGTCGTATTACTCAGGGGAACGGGTTTGTAAATATTTGAAAGTATAGATGCAATCAATGATCAGTTTAATACAATTCTTTTATCCTTACTATAAAATCTCTAAACGATATTCTTGATTTCGATAGTCACGATTATATCGTTTGCGCCTGCTGTGGGTGTGACACGAGGCATCAGTGTGCTAGAAAGTGATGGAATATGTCACGTTTCGATAGTCACGATTATATCGTTTTCGCGGCTATGGGTGTGACACGAGGCATCAGTGCGTTAGAAAGTGATGGAACATGTCACGATTCATACTTTTCGCCTGCTTTATGCGTGTGTCGCGAGGCATCAGTGCGTTAGAAAGTGATGGAACGTGTCATGATTTTTCGTTCTTCAGTTGAAGTCATTTGATCCCAACGGAGCCGCCTTGATCTGCGCTTGCTTGGATTATTGTGACGTTCATTGGCTGCAGTGTGCGTCTGCATTTGAATATTAAATACGTATGCAAACTAGAGCCAATGAGTGCCATTCAGTCGAAGCATGCGCATGCCTTTCGGGATCACTGTTCGAATCGTAGTTCGAGATCGATAATACGACGACGTGTTTCTTCGCATTTAGTAATGTGATCCGCCTGTTTGCATACAAACTCGTGTACGTTTCGGTTCTACTTTGCCTATAGAATCTCTATTTCGTTATACTGACATATTCGAATAATTATTTTTTTCGTTTTGAATAGAAGAATGTCAGAGATCTGTGCATGTCTACAGATCAAACATTTTATAATTTAAAAAGATGTTCTGATAATCTGAAGGGATTTCAAAGAAGTTTAAAGTTGGATTTCAAAAGATTTCAAATTGATATATATATATATATATATATATATATATATATTGTAGGGAAATATTTGAAAGAATTTCAGAAGATTCCAAGGAATTTGTTATTTATTGTAATAATTTGATGGAACCTTAAAGGGCTGTGCATATTTTAGGGTATTTGAAAAGAATCCAAGGCATTTGAGATGCCAAAAGATTTTAAAGAGTTTGAAATATTTGAGGATATTTTAACAGATTTCAAGGAATTTTCAAGTGATTTTAGTCATTTAGTGGATTTTAAGTATTTTAGAGTATCTTAAAAGATTGAAAAGTATTTTCGGGAGCTTTAAAATGTTTCGAGTAATTTTAAAATATTTAAACTAAATCTTTAGGAAATTTTAAAAGATTGCAAGAATTTTCAAAAATCTAAAAAGTTTAAAGTGATTTAAAAGAACTGGAAATATTTTAGGGAATTTTGCAGGTATTTGTTTTAAAAATTTCGAAGGAATTTGACGGATTATGAGAGTTTTAGATAATTTCAAAAGAATGCAAGGTATTTTCAAAAGATTTACATAATTTAAAGGTGATTAACATTTTTTTAGAGGATTTGAAAACTTTTGGAGTATTTCAAAAATTCCAAGGAATTTTCAATTTATTTCAGTAATTTAATTGATTTCAGAAAATTTGAGATATTTCAGAGTATTTAAAAAAAATTCACGGCATTTTCGAAAGCTTTACAACATTTTAAGGAATTGAACACAAATTTTAAGGGTTTGAAAACTTTTAGAGTATTTTAAAACGAAAGCTTTAAAAAGTTTCAAGTGATTTTAAAGATTTCAAAGAACTTGAAAGATTTTAGGAAATGTTTGAAGATTTGAAGAAATTTTGTATTTATTTCAATAATTTGACAAAATTTCAAAGGATTGGAAATATTATAGGGTCCTTTGGAAGAACCTAAGGCATTTTCAAGAGATTTAAATAATTTCAATGGATTTTGAAAGGTTTTGAAGAATTTGAAATGTTTTAGGGTATCTTAACAGATTCTAAGGAATTTTCAATTGATTTCAGTAATTTAATTGGATTTCAGAGGATTTAAAAAATATCAAGTGATTTTAAAAGATTTCAACTGAATACATATTTTAAGAAAATATTTCAGAGAATTTCAGAAGATTCCAAGGAATTTTTTTTTATTGCAATAATTTGGAGAAATTTTAAAGGATTGGGCATATTGTAGTGTATTTTAAAAGAATCCAAGGCATTTTAAAGAGATGTCACTAATTTCTAGGAATTTTAAAAGATTTTAAAGAGCTTAAAATATTTAAGGGAATTTTGAAGGATTTCAAAGAATGTTGTATTTATTTCAATAATTTGAAGGATTTTTTGAAGATTAGAAATATTTTAGGGTATTTTAAAAGAATCCAAGGTATTTTCAAGAGATTTCAACAATTTGAAGGAATTTCGACAAAATCAGAGGATTTGAAAACTCTTAGAGTTTTCTTTAACATTCCAAGGATTTTTCATTTGACTTCAGTAATTTAATTGATTACAGAGGATTTTAAATATTCTAGAGTAATTTAGAAGATTCCAAGGCATTTTCGGAAAAAATGTCAAGTTTCAAGGGATTAAAAAAAAGTTTCAAGGATTTGAAAATCTTTAGATTATTCGAAAAGATTTCAAGGAGTTTTCAATTAGCTTCAGTAATTCAATTGATTTCAGAGGATTTGAAATATTTTTGAGTATTTTAAGAGACTCCACGGCATTTTCGAACGCTTCAAAAAGTTTCAACTTTCAAGTAATTTTAAAATATTTCAAATAAATATTTAAGGAATTTGAAAAGATTCCAAGGCATTTCCAAGAGATTTCAATAATTTGAAGGAATTTAAAAAAATTGTAAAGGATTTGAGAACCTCTAGAGTATTTTAAAAAGATACCAAGAGTTTTTCGAAGGTTTAAAAAAGTTTCAAGTGATTTTTAAAGAATCGAAGGATTTTTTTTATTTCAATAATTTGAAAGAATTTCAAAAGATTGGAAATATTTTAGGGTGTTTTTAAAAATTTCTCATAAGATTTGAATTATTTTATGGCATTTTAAAATATTCTAAGGCATTTTCAAGAGCTTCAAAATGTTTCAATTGATTTCAAAAGATTTCAAAGTATTTGAAAACTTTAAGAGTATTTCAAAAGATCATAATGAATATTTAATTGATTTTAGAGGATTTGAAATATTTTTAAGTATTTAAAAAGATTCTAATGCATTTTCAAGAGATTTGAAAAAATGTTCATGGGTATTGTATCAAAGAGTTTCCTAAAATTTCGAAAATATAGACCGATTTGATAGGACCTATGCCAGGTTTTAGGGTATGTTAAAAGATTCCAAGGAATTGTTAATTGATTTCGATAACCTGATAGGATTTGAAATAATCAAAAATATTTCAGGGTACTTCAAAGATTCCGAAGCACTTTCAAGAGATTTACAAATTTTAAGGCATTCCAAAAGATTTTAAAGTTCTTGAAATATCTTAGGGTATTTTTAAAAGATTTCAGTAATTTGAAGTGATTCAATTCTTTCTCTTTTTTCCGTCGTTATTTATTTGTCTCTAATGAGCCGAAAAGGAGGTAATTTGGAAACCTAATTTTGATTTGTGAATGTATTTCACGCTCTTTTTGCATAACATTATTTATAAGAAAGTAGATTTCATTTTGATTTCAAATTTAAAAAAGAAAACGTTTCTCACTATTTGAGGGCTTTTTAAAAGGGCACTTTGAAAAGATTACAAAAATTTCTAGAAATTCCCAAGGATTTGACTGATTTTAAGGTATTTAAAAAATTTGCATAGGGTATTAAAAAGTTTCCTGGAATTTCGGAAAATATATGGCACGATTTCGTAGGGCCTATTATAATATCTCGAAAAATCCCAAATGATTTTGTAAGATTTCCGAGGATTTCAATGATTTTAAGGGATTTTGAAAGCTCACAAGGTATTTTGATAAATTTTCCAGGCTTTCAGGTTATATCATCAGATTTCATGTAATTTCAAGGGATATTATAATATTTAAATAGATTTCTAAGAATTTATTCGCAAAAATTCATGGATTTCGTATGATTTCAAAAAGATTTTCAAATATTTCAAGGTATTATCAAAGAATTCGAAGAATTTGAAAATTTTAGGATATCCTGATTCCAAGGAATTTTCAATTAACTCAGAGAATTTGAAATATTTAAGGTATTTTTAAAAACCAAAGGAATTTCTAAGAGCTTTAATACATTTCAAGGCATTTCAAAAGATTTTAAAGGATTTGAAATATCTAAGGGTATTTTTAAATGTTTCAAGGGATTTTCAAGAACTTGAAAGTTTTCAAGTGATTTCAAGAGCTTCCAAAGAATTTGAAATATTTTAGGGAATTTTAAAAGATTAAAAATTAATCTATAATTAAATGTTTCAAATTAATATGAAAATTTTTCTATAAATTTATTACTTCATGCTATTTTATGAAATTTACGAGGATTTCTCTGTTTTTGAAGGATTTTAAAAGTTTTCTAGGTTTTTGAATAAATGTCAAGGATTTTAAGAAGTATCGTCAGATTTAATAGAATTGCAGGAGATTTCATTTCGAATTCACCCTGAATTCTTATAAATTCTTTTGAATTCTGCAGAATTTTTTGGATTTTTTTTTAATTCACGTGAATTCTTCAAAATTCATTTAATTCTACTGAAGTCAATGTATTTTTTTATTTCTTTTTAGTGTTTGTTTAATTCATCTGGAATTCGACACTTTATCAAATTCTTTTAAATTTTTTAGAATTTTTGTGAACTCATTTTAAACTTACTAAATTCAATGCATTTTTTCATATTTTTCATTTCTCTTAAATTTCACTAAATTCACTACAATTTAACTGAAATCAAGGAAATTCTGGTTTTTTTTTCAATCTTTCTGAATTTAAGTTGAATTGTTTTGAAGTCTTATGAAATTATCCTGAATTCGTTAAAATTTACCTGGAATTTTTATGAATTTCATCGAGTTCTTTGAAATTCAAAAGGACATTAGTTACATTATTAATTCTCATTAGTCACTGTTAGTCACTTTTTGGGTAGGGAATTAATCGCTTTGGTCAATCTTTTTGTTTAAATATGTTACTCTTTCAATTTTTTCAACCAAATTAGGCTGTGGCAGCCTACAAATTGAAAATTTATAAATTCAAATTTGTTTTAATCCTATTATAAAAGATTCTATATGTAAATAAAGTTACAAGTTCATAATTTTGATCTTATTAATTGCCAGGGAATTTTGAAAATGAAGTTTTGTGGAAACCCTGATAATATATTTATATCTTAATGAAACTAGGGTGACCGCAGATTAGGGAAGCCTTGGAAATCAGAAAAAAGTCAGGAATTTTGAAAAAATGTCAAGTCTCTGTCAAAAGTAATTAGGGGTGCCAAACAGTCACTTTCAGAATTTTATTGAAATCATTTAGAATAGAAATTTAAGAATTTCAAATTAGATTAAAATCAAATTCAAAATCCCATTTAACGTCCAATAATCAAGTTAATGTATAGAATTCCTGAAAACAAAACAAGAATTCAACGATCAAATTTGGACAAACACCGCAAAATGCTCCTATTGCAATTCCTAAAAACAAAAGCAAAATTTGTTTCTTTGCACAAAAATAAAAAAGAGGAAAGAAAAATGTGAGCGCCGAAACGTTGGTAAATATTGTGCATGCTTTCATATTGTGATTTGATAATAATAAAAATAAAAAAGACGAAAGAAATAAAAAAGAGACGGAAGGGGACGTGTTTGGTTGCTTTCTCATTTTTCTTTCCTCTTTTTTATTTTTGTGCAAAGAAACAAATTTTTTTGGTTTTAGGAATTGCAATAGGAGCATTTTGCGGTGTTTGTCCAAATTTGATCGTTGAATTCTTGTTTTGTTTTCAGGAATTCTATACATTATCATTTAGAATATTTCAGAAGATGCCAAGAAATTTTTTTAATAGATTTCAATCATTTGAAAGGATTTTAAAGATTTGAGATTTTTTTGTTTGTAATTCCAAGGAATTTTCAAGAGCCTTAAAAAGTTTCGAGAAATTTTCAAAGGATTTAAAACACCTTAAAATGTTTTTATAGATTTTAATGCGCTTTCAAGATATTATTAATTTTTAAAGGAATTTTGAAGGCTTTTAATATCTTTAAGAGAAATAAACAAGTTTTTCTGGAGTTTTCAGGAATTTTGTAAAACTTCGGAATATATTAAACTATTTCATAGGACCTGCAAAGGTCTCAATATATTTTAAAATATTCAAATGAATTTCATGAGATTTCCGAAGATTTCAATGATTTTAATGGATTTTAAAAGCTCTCAAGATATTTTAATAAATTTTCCAGGATTCAAAAAAAATATTATAAAATTTCATTCAACTTCACAGGATTTTATAATATTTTAATGTATTTTAAAGAGTTCATTCACAAGAAGTGAGGGATTTTGTAGGTTTTCACAGATTTGAAGAGATTTTCAAATATGTTTTGCAATTAATTTGAATTCATTGGAAATTCACCCTGAATCATTACTCATTCATTCCGAATTCTTTTATTATCTTTTTTTCAAAGTTTTTCATTAACCTGAATTCTTTTAAATTAAATCAATTCTGTAAAATTTAATTCAATCAATTTTTTTTTAATTCTCAGTTTTTGTTTAATTCCACTCAGAGAAATGTCCTTTTGTGACAAAAGGATGTTTCTTGAAGTAAATGGAATTTCCTCTTAAAAAGGTTGAGAGGATTTTCATTTGTCTCAACAGGAATCCATTTGCAGCAAAACTTTTCCTTATGCGACTAACTTCACCTACTCTTGCAGCCACATAATTCTGTTTGTGTAAAAAATATATACACTTCGTTCAAAACAAAACAGGCAAGAGGACAATGCTTTTGTTTCAAGACAACTTTTTCTCTGAGTGTCGTCTTGATGCACATATTGGCTTTTAGTCACTTTTTGGATTAGAAATTAGTCTTGCTGAAAAAAACGTCGAATTAAAAATTATTGCTTCACACTCACGAGATGTTCTCTGGAAATCTGTTTTTTAACAACATCGCATTCAAAATACAATACCTTCGAATAATTGTCAATGCGACGTTTTTTGTAGTGCACTTTTTTCTGCGTGTTTCGGTTCAAATAGGTCAACACACTATTGACACTTTTTTTTAAGCGATGACGCTGTTTTGCTACTATTTCGAAGAAAATACACTAAAGACACTATTTTCAACTCAAAAACACGAATTTATCAACCAAGAAAGATTTTTCAAACAATAAAAAAAATGTCATAAAAAATGTTGATTTTTCAAGCCAAAAACATGGGCTTTCAACAAAACTGTTAAATTTTTAACTAAATATTTAAATTTTCAATCAAAAAGATGAATTTTTAAACAAGAAGATAATTTTCTATCAGAGAAGAAGAATTTTGAATGATATATGTACATACATTTTTAACCAAATATTTGAACTAACTAAGTACTTTGAGCAGTGGATGTGATGCCAGTTATCTACTAATAAAAACATGAAACTATCATATGAAAACAAGGAGTACAATCAGAGAATATATCAGGTAGAAAATATTTCTCTTGGTTAAATTATGCGATACGTCAAAATAAATTATTTAAAAAAAAGTTAAAAACAGATTTCCGCATAAGGGAAAAAATTATATTTTTTTGAAATTTCTTAAAAATTGAAAGATTGGTAATTACTGCCATTATTCTATGTATCATTCATTTTCTTTAATTTTGTACAACTTATATAATAATAAAAATTAATATTATTCATAGCATTTATCAAATTGAAATTAATATACTCATATACATGCTATAACGAACAATTCACAATTTATTTCATAAATACTATTTCTTTTAATTTGTAAAATGAAAAATTTCATTACGGCAATATAATTTACAAATAAATTAAGTGTTAAAAAAATTTAAGAGTAAATTATAATAAATTGAATTATAATTATATTCACAATCCTTTCCGGATGATAACGATGGCAGAATTTACCTACAAACAAATTTTGAGGAAACTATTTATTACTCCTTCATCAGAGAAAAAAATGAAAAGGAGCTCCTTATTGGAGGGTACAGACATCATACTTGGTGCCTTCTAAATAGTTTATACAAATATGTTGTGACCTTAATTAAATATGAATAACATAGAAAAAATAAGCAGTTGGTTCATTCTTTTCCACATAAAAAATTAATAGGCGCGCGCCTTGGCGCGCGCAAGTCTACTAGTGTATTTTTAAACAAAATAGGAAGGAATTGTAACCTCCTAACATTTTCAACCTCTAACAGTCTAATCACAGTCCTAAAGATTTAAACTTTTTTTTAAGTTTGAACACAAGAATTTTAATTAAATTTTTGAACACAAAATAATAATGCTGAAAAAGCAATTACAAAAACATCTAAAATTTATTAAAGAAATTAACCTTAACATCGTATAATAACAAAGACTTATGATATAATAGATAGACCTGATTTCATCAATTATATATACACATACTTCTATCAATCACCTTTTTTGCAAGAAATTTCCACCGAAACATCTTTTTGCAAACATTTTTCAACTTTACGAGCTAAAGTTGCTCTTGGAACTTCGTGAGCAATTGCAGTTGCTCTAACACTCAAATTCTTTTGCATCACAGATTTTACAGCCGCAACCATAGACTCTTCTGACCATGACTGTCTGTTAGTTTTTCTTCTATAGGTTCTCACCATTGCAACAATTTTATATTTTTCAACTCTGCACTTGAAAGAAACTTTTCGGCCGACTCCATAAAAAGGTTAAAAGCGCTCAGTGACAAGCAGGATATGCGTGTCTCATCTCGCCCCATAAACCTAGCTCATTCCGCCCCAAATCACAATTTTTGATCAAATCTTAAATATTACAGGTTTTTATTAAATAAATGTGTATAAATACATGACATCATTAAAGTTCGATAAATTAACTTTACGAAAAACGTTAGATTGAAAATATTATCTGTTATTTTCACAATTTTCTTTCTGTTCTAAAATACGACAGAATAACAGGATTCAGGTGTTGAAATTTTAATCGTTTTTATTTTTAATTTATTTTATTTATTCAGTCTATTCTTTTATTTCTAGATATTCAATATCATTATTTTTGTTATACCTGAAAAGAACAGTAATGAAAACCACATATTTTCAGAGAAAATTCAGTGTCTCATTTGACCCCGTATGCTCATCTCGCCCCGGTCTCCCCTACAATTCTTTATTTTAGATACAGCTTATATTTTTTTTTCGTGTAAGAATATTAAGGTTCCTGAGCTTCAAAGTAAATTAAAATTTGTTTATGTTTCTAAAATTGAAGAAACATAATATTCAACGATTAAAAATTCTAACCTCTATAAAAGTATACCCTTTTCAGATGTTTATCTAGTGTGTTTTAACCAATTAAAAAAAATTAGAAAAAATTGATAAAAATAATCTAAACTAGCATTTATTTTAACATCAAAACAAAAGTTTTTAAAAATAAAATTTTGAAGTTCGTTAAACTAAATGCTATTTCAGTCGATTTTGATTTAAACTTTCATAAATTGGAACAAATTTTAACTATATGAAGGTCAGGAACCTTAATAATCTCATGTAAAATGTTTTTCACATTGTTACTGAACTAAAAAAAAGTTGAAAATAAAATAAAATGTTGAAGTTTGTTAAACTAAATACTATGATAGTCAATTTTTATAGATTTTTTCTCTTTTTGGAAAAATTTGCTAGAATACAGTAAATGAAAATCTAGTAAGATTATATTTTTATAGATTTCAGAAAGGGAACAATTTTGAACTATGAGCTAATATTCATAATTTGCGTCATTTTCGAAAAAAATGAGATTTTTTCATCGTTAAAAATGAAAGAATCATTTTTTCTCAGAAACGCATGGTAAGATTTTTTTCCTTCTTGGCTCAAACTTTTGGGAACATACCCTAAACACGTAAAAAATAGAAATTGGATGCACAAGCACTTTTTGGTTGAATTTAATCGAGGCTAGCCGTGACCTATATTTTTTAGCTGTTGCTAAAGTGTCCCATTATTTATAATTTTAACAAGAAGCCCAAATTTAGGCAAAATGTTAATTTAATAAAAACATATATTTTTAAAATTTACTAAAATATGATAAATAATGATTCAAATGAAAAGCTTTGGTAAGTAATTAAACATATTTGAAATTTTGCGACTTTTTTGCATCAATTTTGACCCTAAAGCAGAATCTAGGGATAAAATTTCTAAAAATATCGTTCCAATTTAATAAAATATTGCAAAGATATGCCTTTAAAATGAGCCCAAGAACTTTGAAAAATGTTAATCATTTTTAGAGTTATTTCAATTTTTTGAAACCATCTCAAATTTAAGGTTTCCTTGCAATATATTTTTATGAAATTGACATTTTTTCTTGAACGTAGGCTTATCAGGCATAGCATTTCATTTAATTCGTTTCATATTCATATAAACTGCTATTGATTAATCATGAAATGTCATCGAAGGTTCGTCAATAGAACAATTGAAGCGTCTCGAAAACGCCAACAATAGCATTACATCAAATACAGTATTATTATATTCCCAATATTAAAAAAGTTCTCCTTGTATAAACAAGATAAACAATATATTTTGAAAAATTATTATCAGGTATTTCTAGTTCATAAGAGGTCAATCGATGCGTCTCGAAAACGCGAACAAATACATTAAATACTGTCTTGCTTTATCCCCAATATTAAAAAAGTTTTCCACATATCAACAAAAAAACAATATATTTAAGAAATTATAAACAGGTATGGCCAGATCGTAACAGGATATAAAAGGTTCTTCAAAAGACTATTCCACGCGTCTCGAAGAGGCGAACAAATATATCAGATATAGTACTGTAGTATTTCTAATATCAAGAAAGTTTTCCCATATAAAAAGAATGAACCATTTTTCTAAACTTCATAAATCGGCACTAGTAGGTCATAAAAGATTCCACAATAAGTCGATCGATGCGTCTCGAAGACGCCAACAAATGCATCACATATAGTATCGTTGTATTTCGAATAGAAAAAAGTTTTTCTTATATGAACATAATACATTTTTTTTTAATTTCTAAAAGCAAAAAAAAACCACTTCTAATTGGCTGATCTAGCTCAAAAGCCTATCAGACCTATACATCAAATGGGGCTACAGTTCGTTCAGCATGACCATTACTCTTTTGCTTTTCGAGGTAGGTAAACATAATATGGACAATTTTTAAAAATTGCATTTTCGTGTTCCTTGAGACGAATTATATCGAAATATGACTAAAAAGTAAATTTGAAAATTCAGTTAATTCATTAGAAACCTCCCTCTATGAGGAAGCAACTATTTGAATAATTGAAAAATTCCTTAAACGAAAAATATTGTTCTAAACATTCGCTTTCTGTGTTATTAATCCCAGAAAATACTACCTTATCATGATTTACTAAAAAATAATTGTTTAAAGAATATAGATTTTCCAGTCATTTTCCGAGCACAATACAAAGTGGTAGGGGTGTCTTTAAAAGTTATGGGGTCGAAACGATTCCTTCAATATTTCTTAAGAAGTGATTGAAATTCAATTTACAAAAAGGTAATAAAAAGCAATTTTTTCGAAAATTGAGCTTTTTCTATTTGAAATCCCATGTTACTTTCAAAAGCCCAGGGGTACGTCTTAAAATTGAAGAATTACAAAAAAAATAATGGCATTTCTTTTTCCGGCTTCACACAATATAGGGGAAAGCCTTTCCCTCTGTAAAAAAAAGTATTTTTTGGAACACCCTGTTTTACATTCGAATATTTTATAAAATGCAAATGTGAAGATTTTTCAGATGGATAAGTTGATCGTTCAAATGCATTTTGTGGCTGCTATAATTAATTGGCGCGTGCCGTCCGGCTGTCAGTAGTTTTAGTGCTAGATGCTCTTTCAGCTTTAACTGTCATCACTAAGAATACACCATGCCCTTTCGAATTGACAGGCTAAAAGAAAGGAAGTCTTCAAGAAAACAAACAGCTGTCTTCAGAACCTACTTGCTATTTTTGTCACTTAAACATAAAAAAAATTATGTTTGAGATGAAAGTAAGGGAAAGTCACTTGCAATTTTTCTTTTTTAATTTTATACGCGCACACTACCGACAAAATTATGGGACCACCCGTTTTTAGTTAGATGCATAAAATGTCTCAATTTTGATAATATCGAGGAACTTCACACTCTTTTCCCCTGTTTTAAATAATTCCTATTTTTCCCCCCTATTTTGAAGGTACTTCCCCCTTTTTTCATTCTTTCGCTTCAATGCAAACTGAATTACTCAAACCCAATGAGAAAGTATAACTATTTTTGTTTGAAAGTTGATTCATTTGGTTGAAAAGTCTGCTGTTATAATTTTGTTTTAGAATGTATCTGTTTTGGTTGAAAAGTCTACAATTTTGTTGAAAATTTAATTATTCCGTTGAAAATTTAACTAGTTTATTGAAAAGTTGAAAAAAATTGTTCTTAAGTTTTTTTTTAATCCAAAATTCAACTGTTTTGTTGAATATTCGTATTTTTTCATAGAAAATTTGTCCTTTTGAATTGAAAATTCAACTTTTTTATTGGAAATTAATATTTTCTGGTCAAAAATGAACTTTTATGTTGGCAATTTTACTTTGTTGGGCTTGAAAATTTAACTATTTTATTAAAAGTTTAACTATTTGGTTGAAACATGATACTTCTCGTTAAAAATGAACTTTTTTGTTGAAAATTTATTTTTTCGGGTTTCAAAATGAGCGGTTTTATGAAAAATTCGACTTTTTACATAGCTTGAAGACTCAGCTATTTTGTTGAAAATTCATCTATTGTGTTGTTTTTTTTTATTTGAAAAATGCAACTATTTGTGAAAAATTCGTGGTTTTTGGGGAATTCAACTTTTGTTGATATAAAATTAATATATTTCCGGTTAAAATATTCACTGTTATACTTTTTAGTTTAAAATTCATATTTTTGGTTGAAAGTAAATTCTTTTTTGTTGAAAAGTGGCCTATTTAATTTTGGTTCAGAATTAATCTATCTTGGTTTAAAAATCTACTATTTGATTGAAAATTGATTATTTTGTTTGAAATTCAATGATTTTATTGAAAAGTTAGCTTTTTTGGTCCAAAACTCAACTGTTTTCTTGAATATTCGTCTTTTTTTGGGTAAACAATTCGTCCTCTTAAATTGCAAATTCATCTTTTTTACTGGAAATTGATCTTTCTTGGTCAAAAATGACATTTTTTGGTGAGAATTTATCTTTTTGGGTTTCAATGTCACCGGTTTTCTAAAAAGTTTTACTTTTTAGCTTGAAACCTCAACTCTTTTGAAAATTCATCATTTTAGTTGCAAATTCACCTTTTGATTAAAAATTTTACTATTTTGTTGAAGATAAAATTTTAAATCCGATGTTTCAACCATTACATTTTTGGTTGAAAAATTGAATTTTTTTAGATGAAAATTGAATTAGATGGTGAAAAGTTCATCTATTTGGTTGAAAGTGGAAGTACTTTGTTAGAAATTGATTTTGTTTTGTATTGAAAATCATTTTTTTAATCTGAAAATGCAACTATTTCCCGAAAAATTCATGTATTTTGTTAAAAATTATTATTTGTTGGTTAAATTCGACTGTTTTTTGTATTTAAAATGAAAATTTTTTGGTTGAAATAACCTCTATCACATTTTGCGTTGGGAATTTATCTTTCTTTGATTGAAAATTTATCTTTTTTAATATAGAAGTCATATTTTTTGCTTGAAAATGAACTATTTTGTTGAAAATTCAACTTTTCTAATTGAAAATTCAACTATTAGGTTTTTGGTTAAGGTTTAATCTTTATTGTTTAAAAATTTAACCAGTTGCTTGAAAATTTATATTTGTAGTGTGAAAATTCAATTATTTTTTAAAAAATTCGTCTCTATTGCTTGAAAATTCCACTATTTTGTTAAACAATAATTTTGTTGTTGAGAATTTAACTGTTTTGTTAGAAAATCAGTTTTGAAATATTTATTTCTTTGGTATAAAATTTAATTATTTTGAATAGAGAAGTCATCTTTTTTGGTTAAAAATGAACTTGATTGATGGAAATTCATCTATTTTGCTAGAAAACCTTTTTTAGTTGAAAGATTCATCTTCTTGGTTGAAAATGTAACTAGTTCGTCAAAAATTCGTTTTTCTGTTGGGTTGAAAATTATTGTTTTAATCCGATATTTAAACTATTCCATTTTTGGTTAAGAATTTACCTCTTTTAGTTACAAATTCAACTGGTTGGTGGAAAATTTAAGTATTTGGTTGAAAATTGAACTACTTTGTTAAAAAAAAAATTTGTTTTCGAATTTGACGGCTTTTGATTTTTTTAAAATTGTTTGTTTAACATATCAACTATTATATTTTCCGTTGAAAATTTATCTTTCTTGGATTGAAAATTCATCTTTTTTAGTAGAAAAGTCACTTTTTTGGTTAAAAATGAACTTTTTTGTTAAAAATTCAACTTTTCTGGTTCAAAATTGAACTATTTGGTCTTTGGTTAAGGTTTAATCTTTTTTGTTCACAAATTTGAGCGGTTGGTTGAAAATTCATCTGTTTGTTTGAACGATTATTTTTTTAAAGATTTATCTCCTTGGTTTAAAATTTAATTATTTTGTTAAAAATCATTATTTTTTAAATTCATCGCTTTTAGTAGAAATTTTATCTTTTTGGTTAAAAATGCAACTGTTGAGTAAAAATGAATCTTTTTTGGTTGAAAATTCAACTATTTTTTTGAAAATCCTAATGAAGTTTTACTGAGTTTTCAAAAATAACACACCATTTTAATTGTTTATTTACATTTTAATTATCATCTAATGGCAGGTTTCGTTTGAAAAAAAAAGAAAACGTGTACAGTGACCCGGTGCAATATACCGTAAGCAAAACGTGACTTTGAAGCAAAAGTTAACCAACCGTTCCACGAAACACATGCACATTACGCAAATGTACACAATACTGCAAATTCACATAAACGTTTTCTGTTTATTTAAAAAATGACGGTATTCTTGTGAAGTTTCCGCAATAAATTTTCTTATTTTTTTCTAAATTACTTATTCCAATTCTCCAACATCTTCAAAATACAAACATGATGATCTTCAATAATATTATCAATATTTCTGAACCCGATAATTGGATTATATAGCATGCCACCAAATTTTTAATTAATGGGAACTCTTCAGGGCCACTAGATACCGTTATTTCAGTATTGAAATTTTTTTTTCATAACGCTAATTAAAAATCCGATATCAAAAATTCAAAATGGTGAATCCAATACTTGCATATTTTGCATATACTACCGGTCAGAATTGTGCGTCAACCTTTTTTTGATGATTGATTAAGTTCTCTTAATTTTAATTATATCAGACCTAAAATATTTTCTCTTTGAAGGGTTGAATGCTCTCCAAATTCTGTATAAAATGAACCTTTTAAAGCTATGTTTCCACATTATCACAAAAGCTTATGGATATTTATGTCAAAAAAATTTAATTTGCAGTGCAAGAACTTAAAGTTGTAACAAAAAAATTTATTGAAATTTTTCCAATTTTTTTATTTCTGATTTACCTTCCTGTAACATGCTAGAAAATTTTTTTACATTTATGCTGATAAGTTTTTGCGATTAGGTAGAAATTTACCTATAAAATGAGCCCAAGAATGTTTAAAAAAGTTGATTATTTCGGACGTTATTAAAAATTGAAGAAAACATTGAAATTTCCACTATTTTTGCAATATCTTTTTGAAAAGTGATCGAATTGGCTTCACCCTGGGCTCATCTTGTACAACTTTTTTTAGAGCTTACAGCTTGTTAAAGACAAAAAATTTAAGTCTCATAGAGTTAAAATTATTAGAACCTAATCAATCCTCAAAAAACAGGTGGATGCATATTTCTGACCGGTGTAGTGTATTGCATGGAAACTGATTGGAGATTCCCGAAATAATAAATGTGAAAATTGTACTTTTTTTACTTAGAATTTGCAATCAGTGCACTTACTGTGAATTCAGAGTCAAAAATTTACAATTCAAAGTAGGGGTTGCAACGCGGCAAACAAACTTCATAAATTTTGGTGCATTTCCATGAAAACTGGTATCCGAGGACTGCTAATGTCGCTGAATTCGAATTCGATGTCAAGGATTCAAAATTTATGAATTTCGTTAATCCTACTGAGTCCATTTTTAATAGTTTGAAATTTTTTGTTTCCAATATTTCGTTAAAAAACGAATAATAAATTAACATCAACAAGAATAATTTTTTAAATAGTATCCCATTTTTTCGGAATGAAATACTTATTAACACTTTTGCTGATGTTGTAAAATTATTAATTTAAAAAAGGCTACCTTACAGTAGAGATGAAAAAATTTTTGTTTTGAAATAAAATACGAAGTTTTTTGCAGAGCATAGAATAAAATTTTGGAACTGCACACCAAATGCTAATTTTCTATAAATTCTAGTGTGAAATAAGAGGTAAATGAATATTTTTTTGGGTTATATTCCAGAAAAAAATATCCACGAAAAAAAGAGATTGCTTAACAAAATGATTCTCCTTAATGTTTATTTATTATTTTTTCATAACTGAACAGCCAAATGAAATTCGAAAATTTTGGAGAAAACGGCAATTTTTTAGCATGACTCTGAAATAAGATAGTTATGATAGATAATAGATTGTTCAAACAAATAGTTTATCAACTTGCATTAATTACCTCACTCAAAACTACAAGGTTGACAAAAACCTTGAAATTTCAAAGAAAACCGCAACTTTCTAGCATTGCTCTAAGAGAAGATACATATAAACAATAATAAATTGTTTAAACAATTATTTTTGTTAACATTGCTTAATTGTTACCTTACTCTCAGTAAAAAACTGAAAACAAGTTGAAAATTTAATTTAAAAATGCAACTTTCTAGCGTTATTGGAAAAGAATATTAATAAAAATAATAATAAATTGTTTGAACAATTAGGGTTTTTAATTTGAGTTAATTGTCATCGCACTCTGATTAAAAAGTGGAAATTTTGAGAAAAAACCGCAACTTCCTAGCATTATTCGAAAAGAATATTGTTATAAATAATAACATAATGTTGAAACAATTATTTTGTTAACTTCAATTGATTATTTCCTCACTCTAACTGCGAATTTAAAATCAAATTGAAAAATTCAGAAAAAACCGCGACTTTCTCACTCTATTCTAAGAGGAAATGGCTATTAACAACAATAAGTTGTTTAAACAATTTATTTAATCATCTAATTATCAATAGAAAGCAATACTTCATGCCTTAGAAACAATTTGTATTTAAAAAACCCGCAACAAAATATAATTATAGCGCTAAAAACTCGCAAAACCCAATTTTTCCCTTATGGTGTTTTTTTGGGGACCCTATAAAACAGACTTATGGAGGTCATATTTAAAAAGTAATTTTTGATTCGTACTCTCTGGCTAATTCTGAAAAGAAATGTTGAGGATCAACTCGATAAAACTAATATTGGCGATGCTGAATAAGATTTCCAAAAACTTATTTTTTTCTTATGGGAAATACGTGTTAAACTTCATGGAGCTTGCAGGACCTCTTAAGTACCATTTCTTTTTTTTCAAAAAACGTATTTATATTTGTGTGGATTCGAACAAATTTGAGGGAGGGGTGTGCATGAAAATTCGAGAGAGAAAAAATAAAATTTCCAATGCATTTTTTGACCACCCTACTGTGTAATAGGGTGGTCCAAAAATGCATTAGAACTTTTTTTTTTCTTCAAATTTTTATGATTATCGCCCGAAAATTTGTTTGGCTCTATAAAAAAATGAATGCACTTTTAAAAAAAAATTATATTTAAAGGTGGCACACTCCATGAAATTTAACACGTATTTCCCATAAGAAAAAAATAATTTTTTGTAATTTTTATACAAAATCGTCAATGTTAGGTAAATCGAGTTGAAACTCGACATTTTTTTCAAAATTAGCCATATAATATGAATAACAAATTACTTTTTAAACATCACCCCAATAAGTATATTTTATAGGGTCCTAAAGAAAACCCATAAGTGAAAAAATGAGTTTTGCGAGTTTTGGCGCTAATTATAATTTTTTGCGTTTTTTTCATACAAATTGCTCCTAAGACAAAAATACTATTTTCTACTGTTAATAAGATGTTTAAGTAAATTTTTTAAACAATTTATTATTGTTTTTAGAAATTTTCTCTTGGAATAAAGTTAGAAAGTCGCGGTTTTTTCCGAACTTTTTAACTTATTTTCAACTTTTCAATTATAGGGAGGTAATAATTAATTCAAGTTAACGAACATAATTGTTTAAACAATTTGTTATTATTTTTCAATATTGCTAATAGATTGCGGTTTTTTCTGAAATTTCCAACTTTTTGTCCAATTTCCAATCAGTGTGAGGAAATAATTAATTGAAGTTAACAAACATAATCGTTTAAAACAATCGACTATTATATTTGATAATATTCTCTTCAAATAATGCTAGAAAATTGCAGTTTTTACTGAAATTTTCAACTATTTGTCTACTTTTCACTTGGAATGAGTTGATAATTAATACAATTTAGCGACATTAATTTTTTCAGCAAATTATTATTATTTATAACTTTCTTCTTCTATATTACTGCTAGATAGTTACGGTTTCTTCAGAAATTTTAAACAAGAATTATTTTTTAAATAGTATTGTATTTTTTTTTAAGTGAATTGTTTTTACTCTTTTGCCTATGTTTTAAAAATATTGACTTACTACAGTCAGGAAATTGCTTTCGCTACTCTTACCACTTGTGGAAAAAAATGGTTTCTGACTTTTGTTCCTAGTAAGAAGGGAATTAGTCAGATATCGATCTTATAAATATCTGTTTTATTTCAGGAAAATATATTCAGAAAAAAGAAAGATATTGTTTAAAAAATGATTCTCCTCTATGTTTATTTATTATTTGTTCATAATTAAAATGCCAAAGCCAAAAATATTCCGGAAAAAGCCGCAACTTTTTAGCAATTATCTAAGAGAAGATAGTTATAAATAATCACAATTTGTTTAAGCAATAATCGTTGTTCACTTGTATTAATCATTACCTCACTAATCAAAAAGTGGACAAAAATTTTCAAATTTCAGCAAAAAACGCAACTATCTAGCATTAATAGAGAAGAGCATAGTTATGAACAATAAGAAGTTATTAAATTTATCAACTTTGTTGAATTTCATTAATTATTACCTCACTCTGAGTGAAAAATGAACAAAATGTTGAATATTTCAGAAAAAACCGACACTTTCTAGCATTATGTAAAGACAATATTAATAAAAACAATACTGAATTGTTTAAATAATTATTGTTGTTAACTTGAATTAATTATTACCTTAGCTTAATTGAGTAGTGAAAAATAAGTTGAAAAATTAGGAAAAACCGCGACTTTCTAACTCTATTCAAAGAGAAAATTGCTAAAAACAATAATTAATTGTTTAGAAAATTTATATAAACATCTAATTATTTGAAAAAGGAGTATTTTATGTATTAGAAGCAATTCGTATTTTAAAAAACCGCCAAAAAATCATAAGTAGCCTCAAAAACTCGGAAAACCCATTTTTTCACTTATGGGGTTTCTTTGAGACCCTATTAAAAAGACTTATGGGGGTGATATGTTAAAAGTAATTTTTCTTCGTATTTTATGGCTAATTGTGAAGAGAAATTCTGAATTTCCACTAGATTGACCTAATAGTGACGATTCTGAATAAAATTTACAAAAACGTCTTTTACTCTTATGAGAAATACGTATTGATGGGGCTTGCACCACCTCTGATAATTAAAAAAAATGCATTTATTTTTTTTGTGGATTCGAACAAAAATTTCCGGGCGATATGCATGAAAATTCGAGAAAAAAAATTTTGGACCAGCCTATCTGTACAATCCATTTGTGGCCCATGTCAGTTTACCCGATCAAACCCGGCAAACTGGCCAGAACCTTACTATAGGCCCACATAGAGATTTCTGCATGGATCTGGGCAAATCCAGGCGGATGGTTACCTACGTTTTATGCAATTGTAATTCTATCAATTTAAAGGTACCGTCAATCGGGGTAATTTTGGAAATGTGGGGTAAATTCGGACATTCATAAATTGATAGTTTAAATTACTTAAGGGGGTCTTAACCAGAATATAGAACCAGTTAAAGCCTTAATAAAGCCTCAACTGATTCTAGATTCTGGTAAAAAAACCCGTAAGTAATTTAAACTATCAATTTAGAAGTGTCCGAATTTACCCCACATGTCCGAAATTACCCCGTTTGACTTGAATTGAATAAAAATTCTCGAAAATGGAGGAATGAAAATCGGAAGTGAATGCGATAATAAAAGTGAACAGGTGAAATCGCGAAGTACTGATCTGTGAAGAAGGAAGCGATCGTGTGCGAACGTGAATGGCTGAGGCAGGTGCTCGTCATTGCTATTTTTAAACACATGGCCCGCCGTCTCGTGGATTCTATTCTATTTCCCTGCATAGTCAACTGGATGCAATGAGCACGCGAATCACGCGGTTACGAGCATAGTAGCATACGATGATATACATATGAGCGTAAGTGCGTTCATTCGCTGTATCGTTACGCAAGCAAAAGTTATGGTCACATTTCCCTTTCATAGGTGTGTCAGGGACAACACGGAAAAAATTTGTCCAATAAAAAGTACCCATGGAGAAGTCGCCCCATTTTTCCCCATTTTAAGTGGGAGAAAAAAAAAACGGCCAACGGCCATACCACGCTGAAAAAACCAGTTCTCGTCAGATCACTGAAGTTAAGCAGCGTTGGGCGTGGTTAGTACTTGGATGGGTGACCATTCCAGAATACTGCGTGCTGTTGGCACATCGTGGGTGTGATGAGCCCACACTTGTAGTTATTTACTACAAGAAACTATAAACTATCCACACCGAATCGGGTAGTGTCACGCCTAACCTGGAAGGGAAATGGCTTAATGGTATACTTAAGTAGGCCAGTGTTCAGAATCTCACTAAAGCAACTGGACTAGTAAGTTCTAGTGAGGACCATTTAATTTTTACATTATTTTACAACATCTATCACGAGATACGTGATAAGAATGTGTTCGTTAAAGCTGAAGGAGCTTTAACAGAAGAGAATTCACAACCACCAAATTACCGTTGTCGGTGCGTTGAAATTTCATTTTAAAAGGCCTGTGCACAAATGTGGAGAAAATACAAAGACCGAGCGCGAGATACGTGATAAGAATGTGTTCTTTAAAGCCGAAGGTGTTTTAACAAAAGAGAATTCACAATCGCCAAATTACCGTTGTCGATCCTTTGACCTTGATTTTAAATGAAGAATAATGATATAATTCAGGCAACAAATTTTATTAGTTAAAATGTTATTTTAGCTTTTGCCGTTTTTAAAAAAAGTTAATATTTTTCATTTTGAATGTCTTCTTATAACAAAAATTGATCACAAATTTGTAAATCTTTTTTGAATGCACAACTTTTGTTCATTCATCTGTTTTTGTAACTTGCATCGTTTTTCCAAAAAGTTGATTTTTTTATTGTCAATGTTATTTTCACGAATAAAACAAAAACTACGCATGCTATCGAAACATGATTACTTAAAAATTTGTACCTCTTTTTTTGATGAACAAATTTTGTCTCTTCATTTTTTTCGTATTTTGTGTCAGAATCTCACTAAAACAACTGGACTAGTAAGTTCCAGTGAGGACCATTCAATTTTTCCATTATTTTACAATATATGACTATCACGAGATACGTGATAAGAATGTATTCGTTAGAGTCGAAGGAGCTTCAACAGAAGAGAATTCACAACCACCAAATTACCGTTGTCGGTGCGTTGACCTTTCATTTTAAAAGACCTGTGCACAAATGTGGAGGAAGTACAAAGGCCGAACGCGGAGCGCAAGATACGTAATAAGAATGTGTTCGTTAAAGTCGAAGGAGCTTTAACAAAAGAGAATTCACAATCACCAAATTACCGTTGTCGGTGCGTTGACCTTCCATTTTAAAAGACCTGTGCACAAATTTGGAGGAAGTACAAAGGCCGAGCGCGAAGCGCGAGATACGTGATAAGAATGTGTTTGTTAAATCCGAAGAAGCTTCAACAAAAGATAATTCACAATCACCGAATTACAGCACGAGGTGAATGTGCCCGCACGGCGGGCAAATTTTTTTCAATATTTTCACGAAGTTTCTGATAGTATAAAAAAGGCATCCTGAAATGCAAGCTAAAAAATTTGTGAGGGCGAGGAAATTAAAAAAAAATATTATTTTGGATTTTTTCTCGTAAGCAGTGCAAGATATCACAAAAGAGCAAGAGGTATCTTTTGTAGAACTTTTCCAGATGTATAAACGTTTATGTGAACATTTTTTTTGTACCTTTCGTTGTTTTCGATAAAAAAATAAAAATTTGATTTTTCAAAAATAATTTTTTTCAATGTGAAGCAGTGATTTACCAAAAATGAACCTCTAGAGATATTTAGTACTAGTACCTATTACCAGGTATTTCTCAAACAAAAATTAAAACTTTTCCAAGTGAGGTTTTTGCGAAAATACAGTTTCGAGAAGTTTAGAAAAACAGCCACCATTTCGTCATCCTTCGAAAAAATGTCTGTCATTTTTTGAGACTTCTCAGGTAATCTTCCAATGATTGTATAAGACAAAAAAGAAATTTTTTTGCCAAACTGTAAAATATGTGTTCACTTATTTTAACTTCAGAACGATATATCCAAATAAAATATTAACTATTAAAGAAATATTACAGGTCTTGAGAATTTAAAGTTACGTATATACGCTTTCGGAACAGAAATCGATATTATAAACGGAAAATTTTCCATTCCTGAGAAGGCCAAACATTTTTTAAGGTTATGTTTAGATTTTTTCAACTAAAATGGATATTTCAAAAGAAAAAATCACCAAGTATTTTGAGAAATGGTATAATAAGTTTTAACAATTTGAGGTTAT
Source organism: Andricus curvator (assembly GCA_932195095.1). NCBI lineage: Eukaryota > Metazoa > Arthropoda > Insecta > Hymenoptera > Cynipidae > Andricus > Andricus curvator. The sequence continues at coordinate 228,256 of CAKNYM010053427.1, forward strand.
TTTAGTGTTTTTTTTTAGCGGAAATTAATATTTAAAAACAAAAAATTATTGAGAATTAGGGAAAAGCACAAACAATTACAAGCTTTAACAATTTATGGTTCTCTTGAGGGGTTTTCAGTGGAAATCGATGTTTCAAAAGAAAAATCATCAATTATTGTGAAAAGGTAACAAGTTTTAGGAATTTGAGGTACTTAACGATCAAGAATTTAAGAATTTTTTCTAAAATAAAAACACTTTTGGTTGAAAAATCGTATGTTAACTTAACCTCAAATTGTTCAGAAAGCTTGCTAACTTTAAACAATATTGATTGATATTTTTCTTTTAAAATACTCTTTCCGTTGAAAAAACTCAAGTGTAACTTGAAATTTTGGATTAATTTATAAAATTTATAATTTTTTCTTTAAAATACGAAATTTTTGTGAAAAAACTGTAAATTTATTTTTGAAATCGAATAATATCTTTTACTGTATAGAATTCCTGAAAATAAAACAAGAATTCAACGATCAAATTTGGACAAACACCACAAAATGCTCCTATTGCAATTCCTAAAAACAAAAAATTGGTTTCTTTGCACAAAAATAAAAAAGAGGAAAGAAAAATGAGAAGGCAACCAACCAAATCCCCTTCCTTCTCTTTTTTATTTCTTTCGTCTTTTTTCTTTTTATTATTATCAAATCACAATATATTTACCAACGTTTCGGTGCTCACACAGCACCCTTATCAAGGCTTTCTTTCCTTTCTTTCTTTCCTCTTTTAAATTTTTGTGCAAAAGAAACAAATTTTTTTGATTTTAGGAATTGCAATAGGAGCATTTTGTGGTGTTTGTCCAAATTTGATCGTTGAATTCTTGTTTCATTTTCAGAAATTCTATACATTAACTTGATTATTGGACGTTAAATGGATTTTGAATTTCATTTCAATCTAATTTAAAATTCTTAAATTACAATATCTTTTACCTCCTCAAGCGTGTGAAAATGCAAAAAATTGAATTTAAGCGTGAAATATATAAAAGAATGAATTCTTAAAGTCACAATTTTTTTATATATGTAGAACAATATGCTTGAAGAATTCGTAAAAGTACCTACATGATATTAAAAAAAGGTGGAAAATTAAAAATTAAAAATAGGACAACAAATTTTTTTTAAATTCAAATTTTATCTTTATTGAATTCCACGCAGAAAATTACTTTAAAAACAAATCATAAGAAGTAAATAATTAATTTATTAATTATTAAACATTACAATTTTAGAGTAAAATCTGCCTTGTTTCGGAAGTGAAGCATCATGAAATGAAGCCATTTTTAATTTTTGATATATTTTTAATATCAAATAGGTAATTTCATAAATTCTTTAGGTATATAGTTCTATATATACAAAAAGCTGGTGACTGTAGGAATTCATTTTTTCATATATTTTACGCATAAATTAAATTTTTTCCAATTTCAACACGTTCGAGGAGGTGAAAGATATTGATCGATTAAAAAAAAATGTAACAGTACATTCAGCTCATCAAGAACTAAAATTTTTTAGCTATTAGAAATTGATCGCACAAACTTCACTTTTTTTCGGCCCACCCTTGTGAGTATGGGAAGTAGGTGATGTGAAAGTAAATGAGGATAGTGAGGAGAATTGAGGGGGGGAGAAGTAGGGCAAGTGAGAAGAAATTAGAGATTTGGAATAGGGGAAGTGGGAGAAATGATTGGAAGTGCGAGAGGGTAAGGGGAGGAGAAGTAAGGGAAGTGAGAGGGAATGAGGGTGGGGAGGTAGGACAAATGAGGTGAAATAAGGGATAGGAAAGCGAGAGGAAATAGGGGAAGGAAAAGTGAGGGCAAGTAAGGGGAAATTAGAAACAGGGAGTAGGGGTTAAGGTTAAGGAAGGAATGCAGGGGAAATGGAGTGTCAGCTCATGGAGAGAGGAGAGTGGGAAGTGGTGGAGGAAGAAGTTGGGGAAGGGAGCGGAAGTAAGGGAACTAAGGGAGGACATGCAAAATTTCCAACTGGAAAAATTGATACACCTAAAACTTGAAAAATTAAAATTGTAGGACTTACTACAGATTTGTTAAATAACCTTTATCATTATGTAACGGAGAAATCTTTCTTCAATGATTTAGTGAATGATTGATTAACTTAATACAAAAAAACATGCTAATTTGATGCATTCATGTTTCAAGTACTGTTTTATAATTCTATGTAACGTAAGAAATTTGAATTACAAATTATTATTAAATCCAAATGATTAATATTACTTTCGGTCTCTTGAGATTAAAGCAGTCTTTTGAAAAATATTCCTAAGATGTCACATTAACATTTATGCAAATTCTGTTATTCAACAGAACCAGTTTTTTCGCGAATTTCATATTTGTACAGAAGAAGTGACAATTAACGGTTAATAAATCGCATATAAGGCGCATCCAGGCTTGGTTGAAATACTCTGGCGTTCACAGTTTAATATTTGAAACATAAACAATTTTTGTATTTTATATTGATTTTATTATTGATTTATATCTGGTAATATTAATATTTTGTATTACAAACTTAATGTAATATATTTATCCTGATTCTTATAGAGACGTATTATACTTATAATAATTATATGTTCTCACAGATATAATTTAGGACATGAGAATGACAATTGTATAAGGATCAATTTATCGAAATTCTATTTTTAATCTTTTCAAATAAATTAGGACACTATTTATTGGAAATATTTAAAAATAATTTCTCTTTCCACTCGAAGAAATGAATTTTAAAATTATGAGAATGACAACTGGATAATGACCATGTGGCTTTTTCGCCCTCAAACACAGATTTTTTTTTTATGTTTACATTCTCATCTTTTTATATAATTCTTAAATCTCAGTGCAAATATTTTTTGAAGTTTTGGCATATCAAAGAATACATATATTGCACATATTTCACAGTCCCGAAAAAGTCCACACGGAAAAAATGTTTTCTTTAAGTTTTCACATCTTCAGTGTAGAGATCTTAGGGAACACATGGTTCTATAATTTTATCCAAATTTGATATTTATAAACGCATGGCAAAAAAAAATTGTGTTCGTGCTGTACAATTTATTTTTTGGTACTCATCCAGTTACCATTTGCATATCTTCAATTAGATTTTTGAAGAAGAAGATGATGATGAACAAGAAAAAAATAAAGAGGTTCATTCACACCTGTTTTCGATAAAAAACAGTTGGCATTCCTATTGGCCATCTCCATTGACATAGTTGATGCCAAGATTATCATTATCGCGTTTAATGCCTCGAATTTTAGTTGGCTGCTCAAATGGATCATAGGGGTCGTTCTAACTTTAATATTATAATATTATGTATATTCGAGGCGCTGAAATATCTCCTCAAATGACCCGATGCCTTGCATCGCCTTTAATAAAAAAAATAATGTTTTCAAATCTTTTCAGTTGTTTAAAGTGGAAGCAATTAGTTGGAAATTTTCAAAAGAAGTTAATAAAATTGTATTAATGACCAACAACGGCGTTCCTGATCTAATTGCCTCTGTTAAGAGGATCTGATCATAATTTGAGTTCAAAAATTTGTTAAATTTATTTCATTATTTAATATTTGAATTTATATAAAACTTAGTAACTTATTTTAGACTCGACATTTAAAAATAGTATTTTGTAATATTTTATTCGTTTGTTAAAATCTGTTTCATCATAAAACAAGTATGTTCGAAACGTTTTTATTTTTAGTCAATAATTTCGAGTTTTGCTGTTACTTAATACATTCAGAATTATGTACATCTAATAAATAAACATGAATTAATTCCGCTGGAATTTTGTATTATTCGTTATTTGTGGAATTTAATAACAGTTACAACATTCTTATCTATATTTACGATTTAAAACAAGTTCAACTTCCATTTTATTGAAATTTATAACATTAATATCTACTTGGCTGATTTAAAGAACAGTTTAAAAAACATAAAAGAATGATTGATATTAATAATAATATTAATAATAATGATACTGATACTGATGAGCCTTCAATTGCAAATAATCAAAATTGACTAATTTTAAATTGAAAGTCTTTAATTGTAAATCTTCAAAATAAACTATCAAGAAACTTTCAAAAGTAATTCCTTTAAAATAAAAGTTTTAATAATGGAATAGTTTGCAAATCTATATTTCAAAAATTGAAGCATTTCTTATTGGAACTCTTCAAAATTGTAAAACTTTGAATTGGCAATATTCAAAATTGAAGATTTCTTGATTGAAAACATTGACAATTGAAAATTATAAAAGTTTTATGTTTTACAATGAAAATATAATTTTTTTAAATTGAATAATTGTGACTCGACATTTTCAACATTCAAGAATTATCAATTGTAACTCTTCAAAATTGCAGAAATTTGAATTGCACATCTTTTAAAATTGAAGAGTATTTAATTTTGAAAATTAACAATTGAAAATTCTAAAATTGTTAATAAAAATATTAATAATAATATTAATCATATATAATATTTTATGATAATGAGAATTTCATGTTTGAATAAACAAGGACTTTACTGCTTGTTACTTTCCCAAATCGGAAACTAAACTAAATATCGCAAATCTTGTTAACATTTATTTATTTAAAACAAATTAATGCAAGAAAATAGGAAAAGGCTTTATCTCTAAATTAAAAAAAGTATGAATAAAACTATCAAAAGTATATGAAGACCGAATCCATTTCAAATCAGACAGGTGACACAATATGTTGATTTTTAGACGAAATTAGGCGAGACCTATTTTTCCAAATTAGGAAAAATAATTTTTCTGCGAAGTTATGAGTATTTGAATTTTGAACTTTGTTAAAAAAACACTAATTCTTTCCCTAAATCTCCATAACGCTTGACGTAATTGAGAAAGTTAAATTTTATTTCCAGATTATGGTGAGATTTATTGTTCTCTTTCAAAATCCGTTAAAAAATTTTAAAATGTTCAAAATGAAGAAATGGAGTCAATTTTTTTGAACATATGAAGAACCGTATGAAGCCGTCTTTTTTCGTTAAATTTGTACATCTACAAGGAAGATTTCCTGTGAGTTTTATGCGGGACAAACAATTTTTGTGGCCACGAGAATTCTTTTTTTTACTTTACTCTTTGATTTTTTCTCCCTAATGATTAAACTTTTTTTTTAAATATATTTTTTTACAATCTTTAAAGTCATGCAGAAGAAAAAGTGGGCTGGAAATACTTTCGTAATCAAATTGAGATTTTTACGCTTGAAGGTACCACGTTATGATTACATAATATACATACGTACACACGGTGCTGCGTAAGTTGAATGTGGGCCCCTCCAGCGTAAAAATCTCAATATCACCATGAAATTATTTCCAGCCCACTTTTTCTCCTGCATTACTTCAAAGAGGGTAAAAAAAGCTATTAAAAAAGCAATTTTAAAAGTAGGGTTTAAAAAAAATCATTTTCAATTTTGATTTTCAACAAAAAAATGAAAATTCATAACGAAAAAAAAAATTGCTATGCTATTCTTAAGGTATACGAAAAGAGCTTTCCGGATCACTATAATAAAAGTACAATCGGATGATCTTCAAAGAAGTTACACTAACGTGAAGGGGAAAAAGCACCTGAAAAAGATAAAAATTCAGGCTCCTGTATATTGACAACCGGTTGATAAATAGACCTATGATTTCGTAAATTAATATAGGTCCACTAGGACTATAATTCAGCCAAGTTTCAACCTGATCGAAAAAAAAAAAAATTTAGGTGAAACCCTAGACGTATTCGCCCCCATAAATAAAAATTCTTAAATTTTTATGATTTTGGAAATGAAAAGTCAAGCTTTCAATTCTGAATCTTCCAAATTGAAGAAATTTCGAATGAAAATCATCAAAATTACAGAATTTTTAATTGTGAAACTCATAACTTGCATAATGTTTAAGGTTAAAAATTGTAGTCTTCAATTTTAAAGACTTGCAATTGAAAATTCTACCATTTCGAAGAGTTACAATTGACAAATCTTGAATTTTGAAAATAAGGAATTGAAAATTCTTCAATTTTGAAAATATAGAATTGAAAATTCTTCAATTGAAAATTCAATAATTTGGAATATTTTCAGTTTAATATGACGGAATTTTGAACTTTTTTTTGGAAATGTAGTTCAATTTTGAAGATTTAGAATCTGAAGTTATTTAATCTTGAATATTTCAAATTAAAATTTATTCAATTTTATATATTTTTAATTGAAAATTGTTGAATTGTGAACAGTAAACATAGCAACGTTGATTTATTTTTTGAAAATTTTCACAATTGTTCACATATGTAACGTACATTTCCGCATATAAAAAAATTACTCAAAGTAGGCCCGTGCGCCTACAAAAAAGATTTTTGTAGGCTATGAAGTCGTTAATTAGGTTGTAAAAACCTTCTCCTCTCATACTTTCCCTTCCCTAACCCCCAAAACATTTCCCCTCTCCCCCCACTACTTCCCTGACCTTCGCTTCAACCTTAACTTCCCCTCCATTTCCTAATTTTTTCCACATATCCTTCCCTCTCTTCTCACTTCCCCAGCTAACACTCCCCTTTGACAACTTTCCTTTCCCGGTCCTTACTTCCCATCCCCTACTCACCCGCACTACCCTACTAGCCTTCTCTTTACATCCCCTGACTACCCGTCATCACTTCCTATCATTTAACTTACTTCCACTCACTTCCCCTACATCCTCTCCATATTTTCCCCACCCCTCACTTCCACTACTTCCTGATCCCTCCTTTCCCCTCACTTTCGCTATTTCCTCTCCCCTCACCACCCTACTTACTTTTCTCTCACTTTCCCTACTTTCCTACCACTTATCTCGCCCTCTTCCCCTTCCCTCATTTCTCTTATTGCCCAGACCCTTATTTTCTCTCAGTTCCTCTACTCCCCCACTCCTCATTTCCCACCACTACCCATACTTAACATGCCCTCATTTCGCCTCACTTCTTCTACTCCTCTCTACCCCTCTCCTCATTTCCCCTTATTTCCCTGATTCCCCAGCTCTCATTTCCCCTAACTTTCCGAATTTGATACTCCAAGTCAAACTAAAGAATTTCCATTCAATTAAAACAACTTCAAGTGGAAACAGAATTTTATAATGTATCAATTTGGGTGATAGAAAAAAGTCGAAAACAAAAGCACGCGATAAGTGAGCGGGAACATAGATGCTTCAATGTGAACAGACAGACCATTCTACTTTATTATAGTTTATTATTATTATACCACTAAACCCTTTCCGGGTAAGTGTGATTCACACGGTTTTAGCCCCGTTATACTGCCGGGCATCAAGGAGTTTATATGAGAAAAGTTAGAAAGGGCAGTAAACGAGGATTTATAAGGGGGGGGGTGTATAGATTATTAGATAATTCGAAACGCTGCTTCTACCCAGGTCGCTGATCAAACTCTTTAGCAATCACCCCACGCGAAGAGCTTCACAAAGTCATTATGTGTCATAGATCAATATAATTAGACTGCTGATTACGAAAATGATAGTGAAAATACCCGCAAATTTGATTTTCAAGGTCGAAACACCAAAACCGGCGTTTTAAAAATATTTCTTCACTATATTTCGATAAATATTGGTTTGAGAGGAAAAAGTCCTAAATAAAAGTTGTAGCCATTCCAATCAATTCTACGCTTTGTACCAACATTTTCCTTTTTTTCTAAAAAAATAATGTTTTTTTCGAAAAACTGCACATTAGGGCGTATTGAAAAAAAAGTTGTTTGCATGAAGTTCTGATAGCAATGAAAACTCAATAAAAATTATTTTAATGTCAACATTTCTTATATATTATTGTTGCATCATATTGAAAATACATTCTCATTAACGTATATCACACATTATATGGTCAAATAGTCAAGAAATTTACCATGAATCTAAGAAAATAGCGAAAAAGTCGACTTTTTTCGATTTTTTGAAACTTCAAAGTCAATTAGGGAGGGTAAAAAATATTTTAATGGAATTATCGCTATACGGGTATAAATCGACTTGCTTTAAACTATTTTTATTGGTATTTTAAATCTCAAACAAAAAATTTTTTGGTGTTCAAATTTGAAGAAGTGCTTTGTTTTTTGTGATTTTTAGCTATATCTACGATGCGGAGACAGAAGGATTTTTTTTTTATGAAACTTTAGGGGAGTGTTTTTGACTCCCAAAAGAAAATTTTCATTGCTATTAGAACTTCGCGCAAACAACTTTTTTTTCGATACGCCCTACTGCATATTATATGAAAGATGTATTTTTAGAAGGTCTACAACTTTTCTTTGAAGTTTTCTGTAAATTTTCAATATGTGATTAAATAAACGGAAAAACATAAATTTTATAGTTTTTTGGGGGGTTTACCCTAGAAAATCAAATTTTCGGATTTTTTCACTATCCTTTCCATAATCAACGAGTTAAAATACATCGTTATATAAAGTATCAAATAAATCGGAGGTAAGTACTTTTCGGAAAATTTATTCCGAAATTATCTGAAATTTTCCAGACCATTTAGGACTAATGCTATCCGAAAAATTCCGTCATAGTAGCCCTAGTGCTAAATTCGACCGGGTTGTTTAAACATTTATTTGAAAAATGAAAGTGAACTTTTTAGACAGATTCCAAAAAATGTACGCGTCAGCAATATTATTAAGGAACAAAAATTTTATTCTGCACCATTTTATCAAAGATTTCTAAGGTAAAAACTTCCTGTGTTTACGAAAAGCGAGCTAAAACCGACGAATTTCACAGGGCCCCAGAGCGTAGCATTAAAATAAACCCAGCCAATTTTTCATGTCTTTTGGCCTCGTTAAACAATAAACCTGACTCGGTGTATAAGCAATAAACGGGAGATTTGAGATTTCAGCGGGAATCACGCTCTCTGCATTTCCGCTCTAAATAAAAAATATTCAACCACATTTAAAGTGAGTATTTTTAATTTATTACATAATTTTTGTTTCGAAGAGTAAATTGCAATAATGAAGGCCATAAGATATTTTTAATAATTATTTCATAAATGCGCTTTGTTGCTTAAACTAATTGTTTTGACCTAAAAATAATTTATAAATATGTGATATAAATAAATAATAAATCAAAGGGACCATCCATAAACTGCGTTACCGATATAAGGGGGGGGGGGGGGTCAGTGGAAATAACTGTACGAAATTAGATAAGATTAAGTACGTTTCTGAAATGGTACAGATCAATAATAACTTAATAAATTTAAAAAGCACTTTCATATTTCACACTTCACACTCATTAACCTATTCCCCTCTTTTCCCTTTTTCTTAAAAAGAATTCTTCTTTTTCCTCCTGTTTTCAAGAAACTTCCCTTTTTCCTCTTTCTCTCGCTTTTTCGCTTAAATGTGAACTGAAACAATAGAACCCATTGAAAAAATCAAACTATTTTTGACTGAAAAGTCTACTATTATATTTTTGGTTCGGAATTTATCTCGTTTGGTTAAAAATTCTACTATTTGGTTGAGAATTAATTTATTTCGTTGAAATTGCAACTATTTTGTCAGTAAGTGATCTTTTTTGGTCAAAAATGCAAATACTTGGTTGAAAGTTGAACTGCTTTGATAAAAATTTATTTGTTTGGTTGAAAATTTATTTTTTTGGTTAAAAATGCAACTGTTTGGTTAAAAATTAATCTGGTTTGGTTTAGGATTCAACTATTTTTTTGAAAATTCTACTTTTTTGGCTGAATTCAACTGTTTTTTATTTTTAACTAAAATCTTTTTTGGTAGAAGTATTAATATTTTTTTAAAGATTCATAATTTATGATGAAAATGCATATGCTCGGGTTGAAAATTGAACTGTGTTGTAGAAAATTTCATCTTTTAGCTTAAAAATTCAACCATTTAGTTAAAAATTACTTTTTTTTTTTAATTCATATTTTTGGTTGGAAATTCAACTATTTGGAAGAAAATTAAATTATTTTGCAAAAAGTTGCATTTTTTGTTGAAGAATTGTATTTTGGGGTTGAAAATTCATGTATTTTGTTAAGAATTCGTCTTTTTGATAGATTTCTTATATAAAAGTCATCTTTCTTGGTGAAAAAAGATTTTTTTGATAATTCAACTTTTGGTGTTAAAAATTCTACTTTTCGGGTTGAAAATTCAACTGTTTTGTAGATAATTCGCCTTTTTCTGTACAGCATTCAAAAACCTTGTTGAAAATTCATTTTTTTTGGTAGGACATTAATCTTCTTGTTGGAAAACTCCATCTTTTTGGTTTAAATTAATTTTCTGATGTTTAAAGTTTAAAGGTTTAAAGTTTAACTATTTGTTTACAAATTAATCTTTTTTTATTACAAATTCAACTACTTGGTAGAACTAATTTGTTAACCAAAAATTTTTCCAAGATTTACCTCTTTGGTTGAAAATTTAACTTGTTTGATGAAAATTCGTATTTTATGTTGGAAATTAATCTTGTTCGTTGATAATTCATCTTTGTGGTTGAGAATTTAACTATTTTGTTAAAAATTCGTTTTTTTCGTTTAATTCAACTATTTGAAAATTCGATCTTTGGTAGAAAAGTCATCTTTCAAATTTATTCTAAAAGATTCGACGTTTTGGCTTGAAAATTTAACTATTTTTTGTTATATTTCATTTTTTTGCTGGAAGATTCGACCATTTGGTTAAAAATTCAAGTACTTTGACGAAGTTTTATTTTTTGGCTGAATTCAACTGTTTTTTATTTATAACTAAAATCTTTTTTGGTAGAAGTATTAATATTTTTTTAAAGCTTCATCATTTAAGATGAAAATTGATATATTCGGGTAGAAAATTGAACTGTTTTCTAGAAAATGTCATCTTTTAGCTTGCAAATTCAACCATTCAGTAAATTTAGTTCAAAATTACCTCTTTTTTGTTCAAAATTCATATTTTGTTTGAAAATTCAACTATTCGGAAGAAAATTAAATTATTTTGTTAAAAGTTGAATTTTTTTTTTTTAAATTGTATTTTGGGGTTGAAAATTGATGTATTTTGTTAACAATTCGTCTTTTTGGTAGGAAGTCAATCTTTCTGGTAGAAAAGTCATCTTTCTTGGTGAAAAAATATTTTTTTTTTTATAATTCAACTTTTGGTGTTAAAAATTCAACTTTTCTGCTGGAAAATTCAACTGTTTTGTAGATAATTCGTCCTTTTCTGTACAACATTCAAAAACCTTGTTGAAAATTCATCTTTTTTGGTAGAACATTAATCTTCTCGTTGGAAAAATCCATCTTTTTGGTTTAAAGTATTACTATTTAGTTACAAATTAATCTTTTTTGATTGAAAATTCAACTACTTGGTAGAACTACTTTGTTAACCAAAACATTTTCCAAGATTCACCTCTTCGGTTGAAAATTTAACTTTTTTGATGAAAATTCGTATTTTGGGTTGGAAATTAATCTTGTTTGTTGATAATTCATCTTTGTGGTTTGGAATTCAACTATTTCGTTAAAAATTCGTTTTTTTCGTTTAATTTAACTATTCGAAAATTCGACCTTTCATAGAAAAGTCATCTTTAAAATTGTTTCTAAAATATTCGTTTTTTTTTGCTTGAAAAGTTAACTATTTTTTCTTGAATTTTATTTTTTTGTTGGAAGATTCGACCATTTGGTTAAAAATTCAAGTACTTTGACGAAATTTTATTTTTTGGACGAAAATTCAACTGTCCTGTTAAAAATTCGTCCTTTTGGGTGGAAAATTCATCTTTTATGTTAGAAAAAACATCGCTCTTCGTTGAAAAAAATCTTGTTGGTAGAAAATTTAAGTGTCTTCAAAAAAATTCGTCTTTTTGGCTGAAAAATTTAACTATGGTGTCAAAATTTCCACTATTTTGTTGAAAATTTTTGTCTTTTAAGTAAAAAATTCTTTAAAAACTTAAAAAACTTCAAAAAGGTTGAATCATCTCTTTAGTAGAAAATCTTAAAAACTTAAAGGGGTAAAAATAGCCAAAAATTGGTAACGTAGTATATGGACGATCCCTAAACAATAGCTCGAAAGAGCTTTCTTGTTTTGTTAATTAAAAAATAAAAACGTTATGCAACTTTTTTTGTGTCAATAGTTTCGTTTTTTGGGGTGCGCGTACCATTGACAAGAGTTTTTCTCGGAGATGGAGTCTTCTTTCAGAATGTTCCTTTAATGGTTCAATAGAGATAAATAACAGCTCGAAAGTAATTTTTTGTTTAAAAAAAAAAAAATGCATTAAAGTTAAACAGTTTTTTGTGTCTCCCGCCAAATTCGATTTTTGGCATAAATTCATTATGCATTTTTATGAAGTACTTGAGTAATAATTCTAAAACCAATTTAATAGTAATCGTGCATATAATACATAATGATAATTTAAACATTTTGAATAACAGAAACTTAATTTCAGTTTTTATAAAAAATGAGCAAATGTTGTTTAATAAGAAATAGTTAATAGTAATTTTTAATTTATTTTTGACTCACCTTGTAGTTGATGAATGGTGGCTTGATACTCTGCTAATTTTTCATCCACATAATCTTGACTTTGGCTGGCAATAATTTCGGCGGTGCTGGGACCAGCCTCGTCATCATCAGCTTGATTAGGGTCCAATGGGACTCCAACGTATTCGTATTCGCCGGGTTTATATGGGGCAATTAGGTATTCTGGGGGCCCGCAAGGTACTGGAGAAGTTGTTCCACTTCCCAAAGGACTCTGAAAAAAATAATTTATTTCTTATTCACAGCAAAAATATGGGGTTCATTGAAATTAGGTTTCCTTTTTGTTAAGAATTAATTTACGTAAATTTAAATTTTTTCTGATAGAGCTAATGTAAAACAAATGACTTTGAATGTTCAAAATTATTTATTAACTTGATAGTTAATGAATGATTTGTTGTGTTATTATCAAAGATAAATAATTATTCGTTTTGGCTATTTGTCATGATATAAATACCGTTGTTTTCACGGAATCAACTACAGATTACAAGGTAAATGATACATTGTTATTTTATTTGATAATACAATAAAAATAAATGAATTTTTTTGAACAATGTTATTAAGAAATTAAGTATTTCGCTATTTTTCGACATAAGAAATTCGTTCTTGCAACATAATTAACTCTAAATAACGAATATCGAAACTTGGTTAACGATCAACAATTTTTATAAACAAACTTTTCTCATCTTACATATGTATTTACAAGTTAAAAAATCGAAAAGGTGCTTAAATAGTCCATTTATTAATTAAATATATTCTAATTGTAATTTTCTCTCGATTGGGATTTATGAAGGTTAACCTTCATTAATCCAAATCGAGATTTTTTTCTTCTATGCATTTTTAAAATTTATTTAAAATCAAGTGACTACACACTGCTAATCTTGACGAAAATATTTTTATCCACTTATTTGTTTATAACAAGTTCGATAAATATTTGAACTTCTACAGTCCCATTAATAGACAATGCTTTTAGGCAGTTTCAACAAAATAGTTGAGTCTGGTTGAATCTTCAAGTAAAGCAGTCAATGAAGATAAAAAAATTTTATCCAAAATGCTGAAATTTCAAGCCAAAAAGGCAAATTTTCTATAAAAATGTTAAATTTTCACCAAAAAAATTAAATTTCATCTAAATAGTTGAATTTTCAACACTAGAAGACCAATAGTCAAAACCAATAGTCAACCAAAAAAACTGAATTTTTCAAAAAAGTAGTTTAACTTTTATCCAATAAGTTAGTTGAATTTTTGACCAGAAAAGTTGAATTCTCAACGAAAAATGTAATAGTTGACATTTCAGATAAAAAAAAATTTAATTTTAAATTAAAAATAGAATAATCAAAAAAGTCGAATTTTCAAAAAAATAGTTGAGTCTTGTTGAATCTTCAACCAAACGCAGTCAATGAAGATACAAAGTTTCATCCAAAATATTGAAATTTCAAGCCAAAAAGAGAAATTTTCTACGAAAAAGTTACATTTTCGCCAAAAAAGTTAATTTTCAACCAAATAATTGAATTTTTCATCCTAAAAGAGAAAAATGAAATTTTCAACAAAATAGTTTAATTTTCTACCAAAGAAATGAATTTTTAACTAAATTAATGGATGTTCAACAACAAAAAATAAATTTTTTAAAAAGTGGTTTAACTGTTAACCAATAAGTTCGACGAATTTTTAACCAAAAAAGTTGAATTCTCAACGAAAAATGTAATAGTTGACATTTCAAATAAAAAAGATTTTAATTTTAAATTAAAAATAGTAGAATAACCAAAAAAGTCGAATTTTTAACCATGTAATTGAGTCTGGTTGAATCTTCAACCAAAGCAGTGAAGTAAGATACAAAATGTCATCCAAAACGTTGAAATTTCAAGCCAAAAAGACAAATTTCCTATAAAAATGTTAAATTTTCACCGAAAGAATTAATTTTCAACTAAATAGTTGAATTTTCAACACTAGAAGACCAATAGTCAACAAAAAATTGAATTATCAACCAAATAGTTGAATTTTTTACCAAAGATATGAATTTTCATCTAAATTGATAAATCTTCAACAAAAAAAAATGAATTTTTGGAAAAAGTAGTTTAACTTCTAAGCAATAAGTTCGATGAATTTTCAACCAAAAAAGTTGAATTCTCAATGAAAAATGTAATAGCTGACATTTGAAATGAAAAAGAATTTAATTTTCAAATAAAAAATAGTAGAATAGCCCAAAAAGTCGAATTTTTAACCAA
>CAKNYM010053427.1:249775-265322 GCA_932195095.1 Andricus curvator
TTGGTTAAATATTCATTTCTTTGGTTAAAAATTGATTCTATTTCGTTGAAAATTCATTTTTATACTGAAAATTTAAGTATTCTATTTTTGGTTGAAAACTCATTACGTTTGTTAAAAATTGAGCTATTTTGTTGAAAATGAATTATGCTTTATCATTTTTGTTGAAAATTCATTTCTTTGGTTGAAAATGAGTTTTTTTTTATTACAAAATTAATTGTTTCAACTATAAATTGAACTATTCTCTTTTCAGTCAAAAATGTATACTGAAAATTCACCTATTCTATTTTTGGTCAAATATTAATTTCTTTGGTTAAAAATTACACTATTTTGTAGGAATTGTTTTGTTTTGTAAAAAATTCATCATTTAGGTTGATAAATCCAGTATTTAGTTAAAAATTGATTTTGTTGTTGTTGATGATACATCACTTCAGTTGAAAAAATTCAGTTCTTTGGTTGAAAATGTAATTTATTTGTTGAAAATTCAGTTTTCAAAATGAAAATGTAACTTTAATGTTCTCTGCTGTTTTCCGCAATCATATTTTTATACTAACTCACCTGAGAGCTTTTGCTATGTTGCCAGAAATGTTGCTCAATCCAAATTTTTCTACGGGAAAAAGCAATACAAAATCGTAGTCAAATAAGGGTACTTCGTCTAGCAATATGAAAAAGGTTATTCATTTGCAGATCGCAGAAACTAATTTTGGTGTCAATAGGCAAGGAATCGACAACGTTAATCGACCAAAGAGTACCATTCCAAGCCCAGATCTTCTTCGCCTACTGCCAGAATTATCAAATGTTGCAAATTTTATTTAGGAAGTGCAAAAGAAATAAAAGAGAGAGTTGATGTGTTGTCAGGATTACGAGCTTTTTAAAAAAACGTAAAAACTCGAGCATATAGGCAATATGAAAATGATAAATTATAAAGTGGCCGTTTTAATCAAAGAAAAAATTCCCGGTCATTTTCCGGATTTTTCCCGGTTCACACAAATTTTTTCACGGTCAATGAAATTAAATAATTTGAACTCCAAGAATAAAAATTTTCCATTCGAAGTAATAAAAACTGAGCTGCAAATTTCGAAGTACTCAAAGTGGAACTCTTGAATTTTAAACTTTTAAAATTGAAGTTTAAAAGTTTTTCAATTACAAAATTTCGCATTCAAATGCTCAATAATTTACACGTATGAAATGGAAGCTAGTAACACTTTTCAGGTGAACAATTTCAAATTGAATGCAGTTAAACCGCCAAATTAAAAATTCGAAACTTTTATAAATTGTCGAGTTCAAAGATTTAGATTCAGTTCCAAAAATATAAATCCACGTTATCATTTTTAATGCTCTAATTTAAAGAATCAATCAATGAATTAAAATTTTTTGAGAATTATATCATTTTTAACAATGCTAAGCTAATACTTTTATTTTAAATAGTTTAAAATTCTTAAAATGCTAACACATTAATTTTTAGAAATTTCGTAAATCTCTCAATATTATCCTAAAATTAATTTAAAAAAATAAAAAATCATTTTCAATTTTCCTAGAAATCTTAAGGAAACGATTTTTATTCTTTTGAAGCCTTTCACAATTCTTAAAAAGCTTCTTAATTTTTCGTTCGAACTCTGCACAAATCTATATTTTGCTTTAAATTAGACTGTCAGCTATTTGCACCCAAATGTCGGTACGAATAGCCGGATTTTTTCGGTACACGTAGATACTTCGTCTAAATTATTTTAAATAACTTCAAATTTTTAATTAATTCTGAATTTTTCAAAACTTCTGAATATCGCTTCAACTTACTCGAATTTTTTCTAAGAATAATAAGTGTTCAATTATTATTTAAAGTAACGTTCAAAGTTTAGTTTTTTTGTTTGGTTTTGAATACCTGATTTATAATTACTGGTTTTAAATGCACAGTCAGATATTTCTAAATATAAAGTAATTGTTCTTTATCATAATTGAAAAATTCGAAATTGAATTGTTTAAAAATGGAATATTTTAGACTGAAACAATATTTAAAATTTAATAAAAGCTTTCAATTATGAATATATTATTTTGAAGTTATTTTGAAATGGAAACTAGACAATATATAAAGTTTCAATAGGGTGTTTACATTTGTTTAACTAATAAGACTTTCCAATTGAAACAGTTTAATTTTTATAGCAAAAATCTGGAAATTCGGAAATTGAGAACTGATTTCCAATCGTCTTATAAAATCAATTATCACTCATTTTTTAATCTTCAAAGTACAGTAAAAATTCTTTAAATTAAATTGTACGCTTAAAAATTAAAATTTTTAAAGTGGAAGATTTTCGAATTACGCATTCTAAACTGAATGATATCATAATTGTAAAATATAGCAATTTATCTAATTAATTAAAAAAGGGTTGAAATACAGATTGGAAAGACTTTTTTTGAATTTGTAGACAAAAAGTAATTCAAGATCAATTTATTTAATTACTATCACCTGGCCAAAACCACAACATCATTGAATATCTATGTACGTTTTCGTTTTAAATTTTCCGTTTTATTGTCAATAAAACTTACATGAATTTATGACAGTGGATATTTTTTGTATTCTACCATTTTTTATGATCTCCTTTCAATTTATATTTATTTTGAAGGTATTAATTTTTGCACTGAACAATTAGTGGATTTTCACTGTATAATTAGTGACTTTCCACCATCAATTAATACACACTGCAATGGCACGGACTACTAATTGCTTAGTGGAATTTCACTAATTTCATAAGTGGACAATCTCCACTAATCAAATTAGTAGTTTTCTACTAATCGTTAGTGACCGACTTTTCTCTAATTGAATTAGTGAAATTTCACTATCAATTAGTGAAATTTCACTAATTAAGATTTAAAGAGTGAGTATGTCAGCTAAACGTCATAACCATGATAGGATAGGTGCAAATGTCATGAAGGTTCGCATAGTTAGTACTAAATCCTTACATGGGAATGCATACGACTTTTTTGAAAAAGTATTCTAAACGTAAAAGTAAGTTATAAATGAATAAATAGTAATATTTTTCAAGTGTACAATGCATTTGCGCAATTATGTTTTATTCTTTTATCGGTTGAAGACATTTCAGTTTCAAGAAATAAAATCAACTATCCAAAATTTTAAGTTATAGTGCCCGATTCTGATCAAATCTATCCGATACTCCAACCTGAAATTTTGGCATATTTTATTTTATTGTAAATATGTACCAACTATGCTAACCTTCCTGACATTTCCACCTATCCTATCATAACCATGCCGTCATGCTAGATTACTCAATTGTAATAAAGGTATCAAACATAAATAAACTTTGATTGTACAGATCATAGACAATATTAAATGATATAATATTAATGTCAGTAATCAATTCCTGTTACCACACAAAAGATAAATTATAATTAAATAATTATGTGTTTCAATATTGTGAAAAAATCAATTAGTATACAACGTAAAAATTAATGAACAAATAGTTTCATCGAAACATCCAAATAAATTTTACTTTATATGTTTATGAAAATTATAATTATAATTAACATTTTAAATTAATTTCATAAGAAATTAAAACAAATTTACATATAATTGTGAGAAAGCAATTGAGATACTCATTCCAAAATAGCAGAAACATTTAAAAAAATTATATAGTTGCAACAGAGATATGTTAAATATAAATAAAGTTTCATTGCGCGAATTATAATCAATATTTAACTACATAACCTTGAAATAAATAATTCATGCTCCTTAATATAGAAAAATTATAATTTAATCTTTATGTAATTTAACCCTCCGTTTGGCACATGGGTCCAGCCAGACCTTTCGCGATTCAAAATGTTTTTTTAGTATACTTCTGATTGAGTTAGTGACTTGAAACTCCCTGAATTTTCCTAAAATTTCCTCAGCTGTAATTTAAAAAAAGAATTGAAAGGATACATGTCATACAAGGATAATTACAAGGATATTTATTTAAATATACTTAGTTTTGGCACATGTGGCCTTGCCAGATCCCTATATATTTTATTCGGAAATGTATTAAATATGTATAATGCATTTTGAAAATTTTAATTCGTTTTTTAGATTCTCTTGGTATTTTTCCATTCAAACTGCCTTTTATATTCTCTTGGCATCTTGCATACACATATGTGAACGTTATAAACGTTTTATTTTTATACTAGA
The DNA here is from genome assembly GCA_932195095.1 of Andricus curvator. Classification (NCBI taxonomy): domain Eukaryota; kingdom Metazoa; phylum Arthropoda; class Insecta; order Hymenoptera; family Cynipidae; genus Andricus; species Andricus curvator. The sequence continues at coordinate 253,947 of CAKNYM010053427.1, forward strand.
CTATCATACGCGCGCGCTAACTTTTGTATTAAAATTATTTCAATTTTTTTAAATTTTATTTAAATAAATATTTGAATATTGTTGCTTGTATAATTTTATTATGCATTATTATATTATATAATTAATATAATTTTTTTAAAGAAAAGAATGTACAGGTTATGAATTTTTTGAGATGAGTTTAGGATGATGTCACAAAAAAGCAGTCTTCTTAAAAGCGACTATAATAATATTTTTATATTGTTTTAAATAACTACTCGGTTATGCAATGTAATAGTGTGAAAAATTGTGATAGAAAAAATTAATATTCACGAATACTTGCATTGCCATGCTAATTGTAAGTCAGCACATCAAAATACATAGCATGAATGTAGAAAAATTACCGAAATACATTCTACGTTGTATATGAAGAAAGTGAATCATAATTGATCTAAATTAAATAAATTTATGAAAAGTAATGGAATACTGTTTGCTGTTATTGAAAGTAATAGTAAAAAAAATAAATCGAAATAATTATTGATGTTCGATTTTAATTTTAAATCAAGATGTTACCCTATATGAGTAAAAAAATGGCCGCCAACAAGCTCACTACCAATGGAGGTTAGCTGTTTTTATATGAAGAATTTTACACTATCGTCGGAAATTATCTACACGGTTAGCGCAAGCGATGCTAAAAATCACTGATGACTTTCAAACACGATAACTCGGTCGGAAATAGAACTATACATAAAAAAAACATTTAGAAAACTGACTAAATTCTGCGTTGAATGACCTCTGGATGAGGTATTTCTGACTTTTTGAAGAGGATATATCACGTAAGGGATCATCCATAAATTATGTTACCAATTTTGGGATATTTTTGACCCCCTCATCCCCCCTCGTTGAGAACCGTAGTTTTTTATTGAATCCCCACCCCCCCTGAAGAACCCAAAAAGTAACGAAGCCGTTGGCTATACACGGATTTCACGTTTATTCTGCGTTTTTTCGCGTTTTTAATTAGTTGTTCTATAGGTCTCAACCAAAAAGATGAATTCTCAACGAAAGATTTAAAATTTCGTGTTTCAATAAAACTGGATTCAAATTTTTAATCAAAAAGAAAGAAATATGACTTTTTAAACAAGAAAGATTACTTTTCTACCACAAAGGGTGAATTTTCAATCCAAAACGACAAATTTTCAACGAAACAATCAAATTTTCGACCATAAAAGATGACTCAACAAAATAGTTGAATTTTGAACCTACAAAGATGGATTTTCACCAAGAATCAAATATTTAGCTTAAGACCGCGGAAAGAATGGTTAGAATGTGTGAATGAGACCTTAATCCGAAAAGACATACCCTGAAAAAAAAATTCATTTAAAATCGATTGACTGCAATTCAAAAATAAAATCGACAATTTTGGTGAAATGCAATTCAAGTCAAATATGCTGAATTGCATTTAATATCCAATTGTTAAATCACAATAGAAAAATTTGTCAGTGAATTGAATTGAATGTCTGCAACTGCAGTGAATTGTAGATATGCAATAGAACCAGTGTGTGGTTTATTGTACTGAATTGTTTCACCAGCCAATGAACCGTCTTTTGGATTTAATTGACGACTTTCAATTCAAAAAGAATTTTGTAAATGGTTTTATATTATCCAATAGAGGTTAATGTAAAAATGGAGATTGGTCATGCGATGCATCTAATTGTATTGAATCGCACATAAATTTATAGACCGGAACTGTTTTTAATTGGAGTTTTGCAATAAAATTTTAATTTATTGAATAATAAAATAATATGTTAATGAATAGTATTATTGAAGAGATTGAAGTGGTTAATTGATAATAAGGAATAAAAGTTGTTATATAATTTGTACCTTTGGACTAAATTTCAGTAAATATTGATTGTTTAATGAGAATGAAAAGTAACTTTGGACATAAATTAACAATATAATACAAATAATATTTATTGCATTTTTTTGACATCATTCCGTAATGATGAAATGCCACCAATTGCATCTTTACGATTTAAATACATTGCGTCAATTCAAATCCATTGAGGTACATTCAATGATAGTTCTACCAATTGCATTTAATTGCAAATCATCATTTCAACATTTCCATTTAAATACAATTGGCCTTTTTTATTTGCAGGAAACCATAGGAACACGAGAGCTTGCATGAAAAAATGCATGGACGTGAAGGAAGCTAGAGAAGTATGCCAGGACAGAAAAGTGTGGCGACAAATTTTTTATATAGAGAGTGTCAGTAGAGTGAATGACGCCTGAAACAAAAGACCTTGGAAACTAATAATAATAATGTGATTTTTGAATAGTATAGATGAATTTTCAACCAAACGGTTAAATTTCCAATAAGAAATGTAAGTTTTCAACCAAAAATTGAGTAGTTACATTTTCAGTTTAAAAAGTAATTTTTAACAACAAAAAAAACGAATTCTCAACCGTTTGAATTCAACTAAAAAACACGAATTTTTAGAAAAATAGTTCAACTCTCAACCAAAATTATGATTTTTGAAAAAAGAAGTTTGTTTTTCTACTCAAAAGGTCAAATTTTCAACAAAATACGTGAATTTTCCGCAAAACAGTTAAGTTTTCCTCCCGACACTATGAATTTTCAGCAAAAAGTTAATTTTCTACCGAAGAGTTAATTTTTTAAATAAATGGTTCAATTTTCAACAAAATAGTTGAATTTTCTACCAGATAGTTGAATTTTCAAATGAATAAGATAAATTTTCAACTTAAAATGGAATAGTTACATTTTCAGTTAAAAAAAATTAATTTTTAACAAAAGATGAAGTTTCGAAAAAGAAGATTAATTTCATACCCAAAAAAAAAACGAATTTTCAACAAATACGTGAATTTTCAAATAAAAAAGATAAGTTTTCAACCAAAAATGGAATAGTTACATTTTTAGTTGAAAAATTAATTTTTAACAAAACTAAACGAATTTTCTACCAGTTAAATTGAACTAAAAAGATGAGTTTTTAACAAAATAGTTGAATCCAGAGCCACAAAGATGAATTTTCAGAAAAGAAGATTAATTTTATACCAAAAAGATGAATTTTCAATAAAATACATGAATTTTCCACAAAACAGTTGAACTTTCAACCCAACACCAAATAGTTTAATTTTCTTTCAAAATAGTCGAATTTTCAACCAGATAGTTGAATTTTTAACTGAAAAAGATAAGCTTTTAACCAAAAGTGGAATAGTTACATTTTCAGTTTAAAAAATTAATTTTTAACCAAAAAAAAACGAATTTTCTACCAGTTAAAATGAACCCAGAAAATATTCATTTTCATTGATTTTTATTGATTATTGTTGATTATTATTTTAACATTGCACTAATACATATGTAATTCAGGCTAGAAATGCGTTATAATATTTTTCTTTTACTTATTATTTTTTACCGTTATTGGAAGTGACGACCTTATACTACAAAACTGCTTAACTTGATTAATTTTGCAAACCCTAAAATATTTTTATTTTTCGCTTCGTCTTCTTTTTTCTTATAAGGCGTTTAGATGTCTTGTTATCATGTTACCCATTAAATTGCTTAATTAGGTCGCGGGGAATGTAATTGAAAATTTTTAAAAATAAATAAAAATAGTGGAACTCGCACTCAAAAAAATGAATTTTTCACCCAACACCATGAATTCACAACAAAAAAGTTAATTTTCTGCTAACTAATTAATTTTTCAAATAAATAGTTTAATTTTTAACGGAATAGTTGAATTTTCAATCAAAAAGATGAATTTTCCACCAAGCAGTGCATTTTTTTACCAAAAAGATATTGGAAGATATGAATTTTCAAACACAAAAGACTTACGTTTTACAAAACAATGGAATTTTCAATCCGAAAATAAAAATTTTCAACAAAAAAGTTAATTTTCAACTATATTGTTTAATTTTCTACCAAATTGTTGAATTTTCAAGCCGAAAAGGCAATTTTTCTACAAAGCAAAAATTCAACTATTTCAGCAAAATAGTTGAATCCTTAATAAAATACATGAATTTTCAACCAAATGTAACCAGTTCCAAAAATGGAATAGTTATATTTCCAGTTCAACAAAACTGGTTAAATATTCCACTCGAATGATGAATTTCCAAGTAAAATGAGGAATCTTCACAAAAAAAATTGATTCTTAATAAAGTAAAAACTACTGTCAAATTTTGTTCTTCAAAATTTTTCACATACTATACGAGTAGATCAATTTTTTTATTATGAGCAATACATTATTTAAACAGCTGTTAGGTATGTGGCACACAAGTTCTCAAATTAATTTTTCATTTGGAGACATTTTTTCAGGAGAATATTTTTTTGCACTGAAAATTGAAGCTTTTATTGCAATCCGCAGCCGAGTCTGTTTCCAACTTTAGGTTAGGGTCGCTTTCAGATTGTCAACTTCCACATCCATTTTCTAGAACCTGGATAACTTGAAAAAAAAAGTTTTTTGACCGAAATTCAACACAACTGCAGCTCGAGAGTGGACTTTTGTTTTATCTTTAAATTATGATTTTGATTTTCGAGAATTATTTTTCAATCTTTTGAAAAAATCTAATTTATTTATTTAAAAAAATGAATTTATTTCAATTCACAAGTTGCGCCTCAAACGTGACATTCTATTTCTTTCTATTCTTTCTTTTACATTCTCCACTTTTTAATTCCTCCCAATACGCTTCCATTAAATTTTTTTGAGTCGATTAAAAGGACTAGCTTTTGTGTCTTCAAAGTGACATTATTATCTTTCTTTTTATTCTTTCTTTTGCATTCCTCCACTTTTTAATTCCTCCCAATACACTTCCATTAAATTTTTCTAACAAGTAAGTCGATTAAAAGGAATAGGTTTTGCTTTTTTTTTCTACTAGTTGGTGGAACTTTTGATGGAGGAAAATTCACGTATTAATGGGAATTCAGATTCTGAATTTTTTTGAATTCTTTTTTTCTTACCGGGTTTGCTACTCTTTATTTATATTGAATAAATATAAGTTGCTGTAGTGCCAGATATTAAAAAAGTACAAGAGATTTTTGAGTTTAAAAGAAAAACACAATTATACATCTCACATATACCTATATAAATAAAGAAAAAACATATAATTGCGTGTTGCAATTTTGTTAATATCTTCGTAAAAACGAATTTTTTCTGTATAAATGTATTAAAAAATTAGTTTTTTTTCCTTAAACTATGTAATGATATAATAAAATGATAATAATTATTATTTATTACGAACATATTACAAAAATAAAGTTTTGTCCTATGCATTTGGTGCCACTGTTTTCCCTGCAGCACTCGGCGCAGTGAGGTTAGCTGGCCATAAAGTGAAAATGCCTAATTGTCTGTAATTTTTTTTTAATGTGTAAAAATTTGCGTAAATAACATTTATTTGTTAAAAATAAAGAGAAAGACATAAACTTTCATTATTTAAAATATATTTTTTTTAATGTAAAAAATATTAGTTGGTATATGAAAGAGTCTGCTAGTTTACCTTGGAAAAAAGTGTTGCACTTCTGTACATGCTATTAAACTTTTAAATTGCTCAAGTTTAAAAAGTGGCATAAGCTGCCAAGCTTTGCAATGCACGAAAAATTTATGAAACCTGTCAAACTGTCATTTTGCTCGTTTTATGTTCTAACTTTATTTTGATTTATTAGTTACAAAATGTCTTTAAAACAAAAAGCTAACGAACTTCTACTAACTTCAGAAACACTTCTAATCTGTTCTTGAAGTAATGAAGACAGTTGATAAACTATTATAAATTATCTACTAAACAAAATGTTTTTTATGTTTTTTATTTTCTACTAAATTTTTTATCATTAATATTTAATGAAATCAATCAAGAATAATTCTCTGGATTTTATATCTGTAATGTATTTGATCTATTTTTTGATAAAAAAACAAAATCATTGCTGCATCTTAAAAAAAATGTTCAGGACTTTTCCAGATTTTCCAGAGAAAAAAATTTATCCATGTACCTGTTTTTACAGTGAAAAATACGTTTTACGAAACATTGTAGAAATTCTAGATTTGGTGGAACTAAAAAAAATTTCATATGAGAAATTTCTCATATGCCCCCAAAATCTGAATGTATGGTCAAAAAACCGTTTTTTGCTGCTTGTTCATTTTATCACGGTGAAAATTCACGACGCCACAATTAAGAATATTTCAATGTTTCTCATTTCTTCAACTTTAACAACAATTTTATAAAAAAATTGTCAATAAATAATTTTTTGTTGTTGATATCATCAAAGAGAGTTCAATTCCGTCTGTAATAAGCTTTTCTTTATTAGAATTGGTAGGAATTTGACTGAGTTATCGAGTTTTAAACTAATTTAAATTGAACTTTCAATGAAATAACAGAATTTCAACAAAATAGTTGAATTTCTCACCCAATACTGGAATTTTCTGGTACAAAAATCAATTTTCAACCAAATAGTCGACTTTTGAACAAAAAAAGAAGATTTTTTTAATAAAGTGGTTCAATCTTCACCCAAATAATTGAATTTTCTACCAAAAAAGACAAATTCTCAAGAAATGAAGATTTTTCAGTTAAAAACGAAAAAATGTCATCCGAATTGTTGAACGTTGAAGCCAAAAGCCGATTTTTGTTTATAAAACAGTTGGATTTTCAACCCGAAAATATTAAATCTTAACAAAAAAAGTTAATTTTCAACCAAGCAGTTGCAGTTTTAACCAAAAAGGACCAAATTTCAAACGAAAAGATTAGTTTTCTATCAATAAAGTCAAATTTCTAACTAAAAAAGATCAATTTTTAGAAAAAAATAGAAAAGTAACTTTTTCAGGTAAGAAATTAATTATTTTTAAAACAAATTTCCAACTATAGAGATGAACCTTCAAATAATAAATAAATCAATTTTGAACATAGTCGTTCAACTTTTAGCAGAGTAGTTGATTTGTTAATTTAAAAATATCAATTATCTTTTGTAACAAAAAAAGAGTTACCAACAAAGTAGTTAAACTTTCATCCTGCGAAATAAATTTTCAACGAAAATAATGAATCTTCAACTTGAATGGTTAAATTTTAAATTAAAAAAAAAATAAATTTTCAACACAAAAAAAAATAAATTTTCAACACAAAAAAAATAAATTTTCAACTAAAAAGATGAATTTTCAAGAAAAAAAAATTATTTTTTAATAAAGTGGTTTAATATTGACTCAAATAGTTGAATTTTCTACCAAACGAGATGAATTTTAAATTAATCATCTAATAGTAGATATTTCAAACAAAAATGATGACTTTTTAATAAAATTGTTGAATTTGCAAGCAAATAATAAAATTCCTAACCAAAAGTATAATAATCAGGAGCAAGCTACAGAAAAAAAAAATAAAAATAAAAGGCAAATAAATTACTAATGAGAATATTATCTTAGGCTAGCCCCAAACTTTATTTTCAAACTTCCCTAACTTTACTCTGACTAATTTTTTATTTTCCTCGACCATTAATATTCAAATACCAGAATCCTAATCTTGAAACTTTTTTAACATACAATTTTTTAGACGAGGAATAAAACAATTTCAAATTAAAATTTTAAAATTTCAAATTTATGATCCTTTACAGTTATTGAAATTGCCTCTTATAGAAAATTTCTGACTTTTGGAAGATTTTTTTAAAAATCCCTGACTTTCCCCGACCAATTAAAATCCCTGACTTTTCCCTGATTTCCAGGTTTTCACTGACCCACAAATACACTGTACAATAGGGTGGGTCTAAAGTAAATTTGGAATGGATTGACATGCAGCTTGGTTACCCGCGCTCGAAAAAAAGGTTTCAAAAGTTTCTTGTTTTGCAGAGTTTTTAAATTTTATTGAGTTTCAATTTTTTTTACATACCTGAAGGTCAAAAAAGTCTTCTCAGTTTTTTTCGGATTTTAATCTATCATTTTCTGAGAGATAATTCCTATTTAATTTACCATTGTTTTCGGAAATTTTTCTTAACACATTTGGAAATAGAAGGAGAATTATTTGAGCTACATGAAAACTTTTTCGTGACAAAAATGCATTAGAAAAACAGTCCCCAAGAACCCGGAATTGAAATGGGCAATACAGCGAATTTCAAAATTTTTGATTTTGGTATTTGATGAACTTATCTTTATAACATGTACTTGATACATTTTTGTGAGCATGTGTGGGTTTTTAAACATGGAAATAAACTAGAAAAAAATCCACAAGACTTAGGAATCAAAATTAACAACAGAGCGAATTTTTAAAATTTTGATTTTGGTATTTTATGAACTTATCTTTATAACTTGTAGTTTAAACATTTTTCTGAGCATGTGTGGGTTTTTAAAATATAGAAATACACTAGAAAAAAATCTACAAGATCCAGGAATCGAAATTGGAATGACAGCAAATTTTCTTATTTCGGAATTTTGTATCTAACAGACTAAATTTTTTTATTTATAAGTTTAACATTTTTCGAGCTTGTGTGAAATTTTCAATTCTAGAAATACACTAAAAAAACAGTCAAAAAGATCCAGGAATCTTAATTGAAAACAGAAACTTTAAAAAATGCTGAATCGGTGTTTATTGAATTTAAAAAGTTACCTGTGAACCTGATTTCCTTAGATGCAATTCTTTTTCGAACTGAAAAAGGGAATCGATCTTTGTGAATGCAATTTCAACTAATTTTTTCTTTTCTCATTCAATTTCGAAAAATGTTAAACTTATAAATAAAAAATAAAAAATTTTGTTAGATACAAAATTCCGAAATAAGAAAATTTGCTGTCATTTCAATTTTGATTCCTGGGTCTTGTCGATTTTTTTTTCTAGTATATTTCTATGTTTAAAAAACCCACACATGCTCAGAAAAATGTTTAAACTACAAGTTATGAAGATAAGTTCACAAAATACCAAAATCAAAAATTTTTAAATTCGCTGTATTGCCAATTTCGATTCCTGGGTCTTGTGGATTTTGTTTCTAATGCATTTTTGTCACTAAAAAGTATTCATGTACCTCAAATAATTCTCCTCCTATTTGCAAAGGTGTTAAAGAAAATTTTCGAAAACAAGGGTAAATTAAATAGGAACTATCTCTCAGAAAATGATAGATTAAAGTCCGAAAAAATTGAGAAGACTTTTTTGACTTCCAGGTATGTAAAAAAAATTGAAACTCAATAAAATATAAAAACTCTACAAACAAGAAATTTTTGAAACCTTTTTTTCGAGCGCGGGTAAAGCTGCATGTCGATCGATTCCAAATTAATTATACATTTTTAGGACCCCAATACGCTACTTTTATTTATTTTCGAACCACCCTACTGTACAAGCAGTAGAGCGGAATTGAACTTACTGTCAACACATTGACAGCAAAAAATTATTATATTTGAAAAATTTTAATGAAATTTTTGTTAAAGCTGAAAAAAATTGGGAATAAATGAGAAATATTTAAATATTTTCAATTGTAGCTTCGCGATTTTCACCGTGATAAAATAAAGAATCTGTTGTTGAAAAGGTGTGTTTTTCTACTTTCAAAAGAAACAAAAAATTAGAAATCAAATGAAAACTTCCAAAAAACGGTTCAGCATTATTTTTTCGTTCAGCAAAGAACAAGTTTAGAAACCTATTCTTTCTTTAAAGGAACAAAAATTCCAGGACCGTGAGCAAAATCCAAGGACTTTTCCAGGGTGTCAAGGATTTATAAGGATTTCCAGGATGCTAGACATCATGTTTTTTTTACAAAACCCTTCATTTTTATTTCAAACAAAAAAATGCTCAGTTTTTCCCGAAAACGAAGCGAGATACAAAAAAAAGTTCCAGAGAGAAAAATTTTTCCTTGAAATGATTCCTGCAAATGAATATTATTCGAATTATCTGAACAATTTTTGTGTTAAAAAACATGTGCTATGTGTAAATTCGAGAAATCAAATTTTTCAAGAAAACAAAGTGAGAATACAAATTATAAAGATCTTTTTGTAGGAATTTTTACAATGAACAATTTCGCTCTTCTACCTTTTTTCCATATCTCACTTCGTTTTCGAAAAAACTGGGTATTTCGAGTTTTTGACATGAAAATGAATTTTTTTCAAACGCACTTTTTTAACTTTAAGATTATTTTTGGCTATTCTCTGAAAAATTCTGGCCATGGCTAGGCTTCAAGTTAAAAAAGAATTATTAGGATAAGAAATTTCGAAATTAGGTAGATCCTTTTCGCTCAGTTTGATGTTAAAAAAAATAACTATGAATTCTGAATAAAAAAGTAACCTCAAAAAATGTATTTTTTGTGAAATGAATTTAATTAATAATGATTACAGTGTTTATTTCTGTATGAGGGCTGAAACTCTGAGACAATAAGGGATGACTAATAGAAAACAAGTAGTGCAACTCTGGGTGGCCTAATGACAGTGAATAGATAATACGCGTGGCTTGAGGCCAGATCTTCTCGAAATAGGTGTGCACATCGTTTAGTTGCGTGCGTGCTATCTGACGCAGGAATTGAACATAAGCGACAAGTACACCTCATAAGTGCTCATCCTATTACTCTTTACATTGTCTACATTGTCCATACATATATATTCAGAGAGCTGTCATCCTTGGGTCGCTCCGTGTCCCCAAAACATACTATGGTCACACCTATGGCCACGTTGTGAGACGTGTCCATAGGTGTTATTAATCGCTGTTCTACTGGCAGCCGCACTTACAACAAGTAAGTTCAATTTTCAATTTAAAAATATTAATTTTCTACCGAAAGAGATCAATTTTCAACGAATGAGTTGAATTTTTAAGCTCAAAAGTCGAATGATGTAGAAAAGAGTTAACTTTTAAAACCGAAAAGATGACTTTTCAACAAAGAAGGCTGATTTTTCAACCGAATAGTTGATTTTTTAACAATAAAAATTAATAATTTTAGACCAAACAGTTGTATTTGTAACCAAATAGTTGAACTTTCAAACAACAGAGAGGCATTTTCAAGAAAATAGTTACATTTTTAATTGAAAAAGTGAATTTTCAATCAAACAGTCGAATTTTCGAAACAAAAAAGATTAAACTTCAACCAAAAACCACTTTTCATACAAAGAAGACGAATTTTTCAGAAGACAGTTGAATTTTCAATCCAAAAGGACAATTTTCTATAAAAAAAAGGCGAATGATCAACAAATCAGTTCAATTTTTCACCAAAAAGGTGACTTTTTAACAAAAATGTTTAATTTTTAACAAAATAATTAAATTTCCTACTAAACTGATGAATTTTTAAGGAAAAAAATTAATTTTTTATAAAAAAGTTCAAATTTCTATTACGTAGTTGAATTGTTGATCAAAAAAGATAAATTCTTAACAAACAATATAACAGTTGATGGTTCAACAAAAAAATATTTTAATTTTAAATAAAGAACAGTCAAATTCAACAACAACAAAAAA
>CAKNYM010053427.1:265722-285118 GCA_932195095.1 Andricus curvator
AACCAAAAAAGACGAATTTTCAATAAAATAGTTGAATCCTCAACCAAAATAGATTTATTTTTAAGCAAAAAGTTGGACGTTTAACCCAAAATGATAAAAATCCTTTAAAAAAAATTGTCATTTAAGAGAGAAAAAAACGTGAAACAAAATGGTTGAATTTTCAACCAAAAAGTGAATTTTCAACCAAATAGTTCGACTGTAAACTATAAGAACGATCAACTATCAACCAAAAATTGAGTAGGCAAATTTTCAGTTAAAAAAATTGATTTTCGGCAAAAAAAAAGAATTTTCAACCAAATAGTTGAATTTTCCACCAAAAGAGATGAATTCTCAATCCAAAATTTAATAGTTGAATTTTGAACTAAAAACGATCCGTTTTCAGAAAAAAATGAATTATTTGAATTTTCAGTTAAGTAGATTAGTTTTCAGTTAAAACGAATGATTTTTTAACAAAATAGTTAAATCTTTAATCAAATAGTAGAATTTTTTACCAAAAGATCATCATTCTGAATCTAAATATAACAGTGGACTTTAAAACTAAAAAGAATTAACTTTCAACGTAAAATAGTTGGATTTTTATATTATGTTCTATTAATTCAGTTCGCATTTGAGAAAAAAAACCCGGAAAAAGTGGAAGTTTCTTGAAAACAGAGGGGGAAAAAGTAATTATGTTTAAAAAATGAGGAAAAGAGGGGATTAGGGGAAAGAGCGTGAAGTATGTATTTAGATGCTTTACATTTTCATTTTTTCAAGTCACAAATCATTTTACCCCCCCCCCCCTCACCCCCTGGCAGTGTGATGTAATTTTTGAACAAAAAATCAATAAAAAATGAGCAAGCTCAAATAAAAACTCATAACCCTAATCGTAACGAATTTTCATTGTTTTTTTTTTAATTTCTGGACTACAAGGGCTAGTGGAGGGCTGTTGAAAGGCTAGTGAAAATTTAAAAAAGTTCAAAATTAATCAAACAGCGACCTTTTGTTTGAAAATATAAAAAGTTGACATTAACTTATATTTCTTGATAATTTATTGTCAAATTTGGTCTTCTACACGGAAGGCATTCTGTGAGTTTTATGTGTGCGAAAAATATTTTGTGGTCAGGAGAATTTTTTTTACGAAATCGAATTTTCACATTTTGCTCGGAAAGAACGAAAGGTAACAAAAATTTTAGAATAAAGGTTGACACGTCTGAGAAAGTTCCATAAAAAATATCTCTTTTTCATTTGTGATATATTGCATCGTTTACGAGAAAAATTCAAAAATTATATTTTTAGAAAAAAAAAATTCTCAGCCTCAAAAATGGACTCTATTGAAAAATGTTAATTACATTTAAATCAGATTTTTGAATATTTGAGAAAATTTACTTATATAAATATTTTGTTTAGAAAAAAAAATTCTCTCAGCCTCAAAAATAGTTAAGCCTGCAAGCTCACAGGATGCTTTCCTCATATAAGTAGAAATAATAAAGAAATACGAGAAAAAGGCGGGATTTTCCAGAAAATCTTTTATATTTTTTTCTTCGAATTTTAAAAATATGAAAAGAATATTTTTCGGAAATTCCCACATTTTTTATTTTTCCTCACATTTTTGAAGAAAGTGTCTGCTAATATAAGAAAGACATTTTGCTAGTTTTATGTAGGGTAAACGGTTTTTGAGGTCGGAAAATTTTTTTTGCTGTAAAATATATTTTTTGAATTCTTCCTTTAAATCATGCAACATATCATAAAAGAGCAAAAGGTATTTTTGTAGAGCTTTATAAGGCGTTCAAACTTTTATCTTAAAATTTTTCGTTGTTTCCAAAAAAAATGTGAAAATTCAATTTCATGACAAAAATTCTCCTCCCACAAAAATTGTTTAGCCTACATAAAGCTCACAGGATGACTTCCTTACAGGAGACTCAATTTAACAAAAATTTGCTTCTTTCGTTAATTTTGGTCTTTTATTAATTTTGGTTTAAAACTTGGTTAATTTGGAACATTTTCAAATTTTCCGACGGACTTCGAAGGAGAATGTTAAAAAACGCCATGAAAAAGTGGAATATCAGAATTAAATGAAAAACTATAGAAGCTTAAAGAAATTTGTTTTTCAGTAGATTTTCAAATTCAAATACTTTCAAAGACCTTATATAAAATGTTTTATAATAATTTAGGCTGTCGCTTTTTTTAATAGTAGTAAAATAATTCCCAAGTTGACTGCAGGATTCCCAATAAATATTTTTTTTTACTTCTTTTCATTGAGAATGTAAAATTCGAATTTTTAAGTCCCTAGGGAAATTTTTTAGGATCACTGATTTTAGTTCAAAAGAGTCCGACGCTCCCAAGATTTTTGGCCGGATACCGAGTGTAGGCCGTCTAAACATAGTAGAATTTCTATTTTTGCGCAAACGTCACTATACACGCTCATTGCAGCCAGTGTACATATATTCGCAATGTCCAAAAAGGCGGATATTTCAGAAACTGACAGGCTTATTTACAGCTGCGAGAATGCTGCGCTTGTGAACTTACATAGCAAGGGACACAATTTCCCATAAAATTTCAATTAAGGTAAAGGTACCTATCATGAACTATGTTCCAATTATGAAACAGTTTGACAAAAAATTCGGTTTACAAATAATTTAAAAGTATAGTTTTCAGTACAAATTACACAGCCACACAAAAAAAAATATTTTTTCGGGTCTGGAGGTCAGACCATGTTTACTATATGTTTTTGAGGTCGCTGAATCCGAAGTCCAAGGAACCCCAGCACGTCAGGGTTCTGAAACAACCTCAAAAAACCTCATAAGAAATCTTTTTCCGTGTCTGGAGGTCAGACCATGTTTACTATATATTTTTGGGGTCGCTGATTCCAAATCCGAAGTTCAAAAAAACCCAGAACGTCAGGGTTCCGACATATCCTCAAAAAGCTTCGTGAAATTTTTTGTCCGGTCTGGAGGTCAGACCATGTTTACAATATTTTTTTGGGGTCGCAGAATCCGAATCCGTAGTCTCAAAAACTCCAGCACGTCAGGGTTTTGATTTTCGAAGAATCTCGTAAAATTTATTCATCCGAATTACGTGTGTCTGTATCCAGGGCGTTTTACGATGCAGAGAGTCGGATCCTCAGGATTCGGATTCAGCGACCCCAAAACATATAGTCAACAAGGTCTGACCTCCAGACCCGAAAAAAGATTTTTTATGAGGTTTTTTGAGGTTGTGAGAACCCTGACGTGCTGGCCTTTTTTTGGACTTTGGATTCGGATTCAGCGACCCCAAAAACATAGAGTAAACATGGTCTGATCTCCAGAACCAAAAAAATATTTTTTTTTGTGTCTGTATTATTATATAAATAAGCATAGAAGTTAGGCTTTCCATCACACGTTTTTAACGCTTGCTCCCATTTATGGAACAGAGGTACGTTTGCAATAAAATGTGTTTTTTATTATATTATTATAGCTTATGCTATGTTATTATATAATACTCAAACTTTAAGTAAAACAAATTAATTTTGAATAAAAAAAGAACGGATTTTCAACAAAATAGTTGAATTTTCAACCACTGTGATCAATTTTCAAATAAATTTATGAATCTTCAACTGGAATAATTGAATTTTAAACCAAGCAGATAAATTTTCAACTAAAACGATACATCTTTAACTGAAATGGTTGCATTTTCAACCAAAAAGATGAATATTCAACCATGAAAATTAATTTTCTACAAAAAATTACGAATTTTCAACACAACATATGAATTTTCAACCAAATTGTTGAATTTGCAACTGAAAATGATAAATTTTTAACCAATAGTTGAATTTTACAAAAAAATAGAGAAGAATTTTCAACAAAAAATAGAATAGTTAAACGTTAAGCTAAACAAATTAATCAATTAAACAGTCAAATTTTCGTCAATAAAGAACATTATTAACCAAAAATAGAATAGTTAAATTTTCTGTTCGAAAAAACTAATTTCTATCAACAACAAAAAACGAATTTTCAACAAAATAGTAAAATTTTCAACTCGAATAGTTAAATTTTCAGTTAGAAAAATTGATTTTCAACAAGGTCGTTAAATTTTCAATCAGAGATGAATTTTCAATTAAAATGATGAATCTTCAACGAAAAGAATTAATTTTGAACAAAATAGTTACAATTTTAACGGAGGAGTTAAATTTTCAACTAAAAAATATAAATACTCAACGAACAATGTAATATAATTGAAATTTCAACCAAAAAAGATTTTAATTTTAATTAAAAAACAGTCAAATTCAACCAAAAAAGACCAATTTTCGAGAATAGTTGAGTTTTCAATTAAAAAATACTTTTCAGTCAACAGAGAAAACAAATTTAAAACAAACTATTGAATTTTCAAAAAAAAATATGAATTTTCAACTAAGAAGAATAATTTTATACCAAAAAGGACGATTATTCCATAAAACATAGGACGTTATTATTAAGTACAATAAAAAAAAAACGAAAAATGAGCCTAATATTTCATTTACGCTTCACATTGACCAAGTTTCTTAAGTTTTGACTTCATCCTTCATGGTTTTTTCTTCTTTTTTATTCACCTAAATAAAAATTCATTCCCTAGAACAAACATTTTTCAGCAAAAATAAAATATAATTCACTTCGTTCACGAAAACTACCCTTTATAGGATAGGTTTGTCAATTTTAACGAAAACTTGTATTCAATTTATTTATCTCTATGAACGATTGAAATAAAAGTTAATTGTAATATTTAGTTCGATTTTATATAGAAAATAATATAAAATAAGCCATATTAATATAGAAAAAACTCATTTCTTTGCTGTATCATAATTTTTGAATTGTTATGGGGACACCCCAGAAATTCGTTTGAATCTACACAAAAATAAATCCATTTTTTTTTGTTTAAAAAAAAATGATATTCAGAGGTGCCGCAAGCCCCATGAAATTGAACACGTATTTCCCATAAGAAAAAAAGAACTTTATGTAAATCTTATTCAGAATCCTCAATAATATCTCAATCGAGTTGAAACTCAACATTTCTCTTCATAATTAGCCATAGAATACGAATAAAATATCACTTTTTAAATATCAGTCACGCCTACCCCGAAAGGGAAATGGCTAATAATATTCTCTTTGCTTAATTGGTAGAATGTTGCGGTTTTTTTTTTAAATTGTCAACTGTTTTTCTATTTTTGATTAGGCGTGACTTAATAATTAATTAGATCTAGAAAAAATAATTATTTAAACAAATTATTATTGTTTATGACTATCTTCATCTATATCAGAGCCTGATAGTTGCGGTTTTTCGGCAATTTTTGCCTTTCTGTCCTTTTTTCACTTAGTGAGGTAGTAATTAATTAAAGTTAACAAAAAAGTTGTTTAAACAATTCAATATTGTTCATAACTATCTTTTCTTAGATAAGTGCTAAAAAGTGGCGGTTTTTTCTAAAATCTTTAACTTTGCATTGTCTTTTTATTTATGAACAAATAATAAGTCAACCACAACAAAAATGATCTTTCGAATGGTATTCTTGTTTTAAGTGAATTATTTTTGCTCTTTTCCCAATGCTTGAAAAAAATTAATTTAAAGAAAAAAAGCTATTTTACACAAGAGGCAAAAACAAAGAATAGAATAATTAGAAGTAGGTGGAAGGACTAGGTCTTTAAATGACTTGTAAAAGTTTTTTTTTGGATTGCAACAAGAAGTTTATTGCAAAGCGTAAAAGAAAAACTTGGAATTGCAAATCTCCAATGTTTATTTATTAATTGTTAGTAATTAAGCAGGCGAAGCAAAGTGAAATATTTTAGAAAAAACCGCCACTTTCTAGCACTTAACTAAGAAAGGATAGTTATAAACAATATTAAATTGTTTAAACAACTTTTTTGTTAACTTTAATTAATTATTACCTCACTTAGTGAGAAAGGGACAGAAAGGTAAAAATTACCGAAAAGCCGCAACTATCAGGCATTGATATAGATGAAGATAGTCATAAACAATAATAATTTGTTTAAACAATTATTTTTGCTAAATCTAATTAATTATTAAGTCACGCGCAATGAAAAATAGACAAACAGTTGAAAATTTCAGAAAAAACCGCAGCATTCTACCAATTAAGCAAAGAGAATATTATTATCAATGATAATAAATTGTTTAAACAATTATTTTGTTACTGTGAATTCAATATTACTTCACTCCAAATGAAAATTGGACAAAAAGCCAGAAATTAAAAAAAAACCGCATCTTTCTAGCATTATTCAAATATAATATTATTAATAATTATAATACATTGTTTAAACAAATAATGTTCTTGACTCTGATTAATTACTTAACTTATCTTAATTGAAAATTTGACTGAAAGTGATTTTTTTTTTAACTGAAATTTTGTAGCATTTTTCTAAGAGAATATTATTAACATTGATAATAAATTGTTTAAACAATCACTCTTGTTAACATTTGTCAACTATCACTTCCCTCTAATAGAAAATTGGACAGCAAATGGAAAATTTGTGAAAAAACCGCGTCTTTCTAACTCCATTCTATGAGAAAATTGCTAAAAACAATAATAAATTATTTAAACAATTTATTTAAACGTCCAATCATCAGAATGAAATGGTATTTTATGTGCCAGAAATAATTTTCACTGAAAAACCCGCAAAAAAGTCATAATTACCGCGAAAAACTCGCAAAACCCATTTTTTCACTTATGGGGTTTCTTTGGACCCTATAAAACAGACTTATGGTGTTGGTGTTTGAAAAGTGATATTTTATTCGTATTCTATGGCTAATTGTGAAGAGAGATGTTGAGTTTCAACTCGATTGAGATAATATTGAGGATTCTGAATAAGATTTACAAAAACGTCTTTTTTTCTTATGGGAAATACATGTTAAACTTCATGGGGCTTGCGGCACCCCTAAATATCATTTAAAAAAAAAAAAAAAAATGTATTTATAAATAAATGTATAGATGAATTTTCAACAAAAAATGGAATGGTTAAATGGTAAGCTGAACAAATTAATTTTCAACGAAAAAACGGATTTTCAACCAAACAGTTCAATTTTCAAGCAATGTGATGAATTTTTAACTAAAATGATGAATTTTTACCTCGAATAGTTAAATTTCATATCAAAAAGGTACAAAAATTTTCCACCAAATTGTTCAATTCTTAAATAAAAAATATCAACCAAATAGTTAAATTTTCACCCAAAAAGATACATTTTCAACCAAAAATAGAAGAGTTAAATTTTCTGTTTTAGAAAACTAGTTTCTAACAAACGAAAATTAAACGAATTTTCAACAAAATAGTTAAATTTTCAACTGAAATAGTTAAATTTTCAGTTAGAAAAATTGATTTTCAACAAGGTAGTTAAATTTTTAGAGATGAATTTTCAATTAAAATGATGAATCTTCAACGAAAAATATTAATTTTCAACAATTTTAACGAAGGAGTTGCATTTTCAAATAAAAAAGATGAATTCTCAACGAGCAATGTAATATAATTAAAATTTCAAACAAAAAAGATTTTAATTTTGAATAAAAAACTCATTTTTTGTTTTATTTTAATCAAAGTCATAAGTGCTATGTAGAATTTCAACTGATTAAATAATCAGTTAAAAAAATTAATTTTCAATAAAAAAACTAATTTTCAAACCAAAGAAATGAATTTTTAACCAAAAAAATCATTTTCGGCCAAAAAATATTAATTTTTAATTAAATATATACATTTGCAACCAAAAAGGTGAATTAGTCACAAAGAAAATCAATTTTTTATACAAATGACAAAGTTTTAACAAAATACAGAATTTTTCAACCAAATAGTTGAATTTTCAACTGAAGTAGAAAAATTGTCAACCAAAAATGGAATATTTAAACCTTCAGCAAAAAAATATTCGCAAACAAAAATGTTAAGAAAATTTTTAAATTTCAAACAAACCACATGGATTTTTAAATAGAACTTTAAATCGTCACCAAATCTTGAAAATGTTATCAAATAGTCATATTGGCAGAAAAATCCTGTGACCTGTTATTCATCCTAAAAAATATGGAATAACTACAAAGTGTCCAGTTTTGAAGTAAAATTCGTCATATTGCAGGATCATTAATTAAAATGTAAAGAGAAGCTCAAATTTTTAATAGAAGCAGCAAAAATTTGTAGTAAGTTTTGGTTTTTCAAAATAATTATTTAAATGTAAATAATGAAATAAAAATATAGATAAAAGGTTATTTTTCATTTATTGTAAAAATACCATTTTGATTGTTATTTAACAATAAGGTTACTTGTGCTCATATCAAATATAAATTGAAATACTGTAGTGAGGTCTGCCTTAATTAAATAAAATGTTAGATTTTGAATTTTTCTCAGTTTCATCATGCACATAAATGTTACAATTTTGTTACTCTTGAACTTTAAAAATAAAAATTTTTAATAAAAATAAAATAATTGCATACATTAATGCGACAAATATGTCCAGAAAATGGAATCATATAGAAAATTCGAATCAAATTCAAGTAATCGAACTTAATTCTACCTTGAATGATCTATTTTATCCGGAAATACCTTGAAAATGTCTTTATTATTTTTTTTAATATTAAAAAAATATTGAAAGTACGGTGTCGGATTATTATACACGCGGCAAGTAATATTTTTTTAATGAAAAAAATAATCTGCTTATTTAAAAAAAATTGTTAGTGAATCGAAAAAATGGTGTCATTTATATTGAATTTACTGGAATTTTCTCGGTATAATTGAATCTTCGGCAGCGATGACGTTGGATCAAAAAAAAATATTTTGCTGGAAACTTTACTCAAATTGTTATCAGATGATGAAATAATTTTTTATTTAATCTATAAAAAACTGTTGGAAAATGGGCCGAGTTTTTTAAAGAAAATTATTTTGGAAAAACTGAAAAGAAAAATTTGTTTAATCGATTTTTTTATTAAAAAATTAATTTCGATAGCCAATCTCCGGGAGGTACAAGATATTTTGGGTTGAGTTCCATTCAAGCTCACCGTGTTTGTTCAATGGACCCCAAAAAATTGTTATTATTCAAAAAGAACCGATACTCTGAAAATTTTGAAGAAAAGATGTCCAGAAACTTATCATCAGAAATTTCATCATTTTAACGGAAATTCCAAAAAATTGGTTGATTTGAATGATTGGAAAAATGTTTATATTTTTTTGCCTTGAATTAATAATCTTTGGGATTAGAGATATTATGATTTTAATAAATATTACATTCTTTCCAAATGTGCCAAAGTTTTTAAAATTAACATCGAACATTAAAATCATATTTAGTGAAATCTTTTGATGTCCCTCAAAATCTTTTTAAATATTTGCTGATACTTGTGAATATTCAATTGAAACTCATTCAATATTATTCGTTTATAAATTAATTTAAAAATTTTAATTTTTCAGAAATGTAATTTTATTTTTTATTCGAAAAAAAATCTTAATTGTACCATTTTTAACAGTTATAGATGAAATTACTGCCCACATTTTCTGTGTGATTATACCTATTTATTCTTATATTTTGAATATGAATAAAAATTATTATGTAAATTTATTTATTTCAAGAAACTTATCGTGAAACCTTTTCCTAAAAAATTATTTTTTTTATATTGAATTTGTTAGTCGTTCCTAAAGTGGATTTTTTCTTGAAAACATAGAACCTTGATCTCGAATACGAAGAATTATTTCTGATTTTATTTCAGAGGAACTACAAAATAGCTGTAGGAACATGAGAATTCACTGGATCCTGTACCTCAGATGCTGCTATCCAAAAATAAAATGTCAGCCGTATTGACGATCAGAAATAGGTTCCTTCCAGACGGATTTCAGTTACAGAATACAGGCGTTTCATATTGACTTCAAATATTGGGCACCAAAACGAAATTTCACTAGAGTTCATAATTTTTTAATCTGACAAAATATTTTTATTAAGTAATATCCGTACTTGATATACTTATTTCATGTCCTTATAATTTACCTTATAATTGTAAAACAGAATAAGTTATACTAAAATTATAAAACTTAAAAATTATCAGTCATTAAATAGTCACCTAGGATTGTTGGGAACAATTTTTTTCTTTTTGGTAAATTATATTAAATCAAATTCAATCCTGAAGTATCACTTTGATCCAAAAGAGGATCAATACAGACAGACGGTCAAATTAGTTAAAAATAAAATACTTAGATACAGAAGATCACGGAAATTATTAATACTCTTGAAAATAATGAATTATATTGAAAATATTTATTTTTAAAAGTTAAAAACGAAATTTGTGAAATGCCGTCAAAGATGTTAATCCTACTTTAGCTCTTATCAAAAGCTAGATGCGGCAGAATCTGCTAGAATCATAAAATAGACTTTGAATCTTTGACAGAATTCGATGTTAACCTTTCAAAACAAATATAATCGTCAATAAAATAATAATAACTTAAATAAATATTACGAGTTTAATTAATTATTTGTTTGTATCTATTTCTTATTGTTTAATTGAGAATTTATTAACCAAATAATGCTGAAATCAATATAAAAGAATCAAAATTTGTTTATCAATATTAAAATGAAAAAAGAATTACAATAAACATGAAAAAAAATTTATTTATAAATATTATTAAGTGGAAATGTTTGATAAATGTGAAGAAAGTCTGCATTTCTCGAATGACAATAATCCAGTGAGAATTTCGTTACAAAATACTTGGCACGAGAAAGATATCGCATTCATGAAATTAGCACATAATAAAGATTCACTGAATAGGTTAAACGTAAAATGTTAAATACGCATAAACATAATTTTCAAATCTTTCAGTATATAGTAGTGTATTACAAAATTAAATTATTCGTAGAAAGAAAATTTCGTCTTTATTTTGTTTTATGTCTTTTCAATTTATTATCTATCTTATGATAGAGCACAAAACGTATCAACATTTCTGAATGGGTCAAAGAAGATTTTTGTTAGTAAAAATTATTTCAGTACAAAAATCGAATGTTTGATGATTATTTTATAACAATAATATAGTTTTTTGTAAACAAAAGGGACTTATGAACATCATATTTGTAAAAAAATATTCAGAAACATCACTCATAGTTTAATTGTATTATTATACTTAATGCAATTTATTTCATAAATTGTAAACTTATTGTTTGAAATTGATGATTATAATCATAATTTATTTCCGCCACAAAATTTCATAATTTTTTTAACTTCTTATTTCAGTTTCTTCCCCTATTGAAACTAAAGCTAACAATTTATAAAAATTTTGTTACATATCGCGAATATCTGCCATCTTTTTTTAAATTTGGAATTATCAAAATTTTGAATGTTGATGCAGATATTGTAGCGAATTTTGGTTTGTTGTCTATGAATAATATGGTCACAATGAGATCAGAATATTTTTTAACTCGTACCAACCCTTTTCATTTTGTATATTTATGCTATTTAAAATAAAAACACTTCATTTCTCAACAAAATTGTAATCATATAATTTCAAGCAAACTTTTTACACACAAAAATAGTAAAAAATCTGTGGAAATTCATTTTTATAAGAGTCAAATTTTAGAGGGTGAATGATACAAAACTAGGACAATTATTAATCAAAAATGCATAGGATTTTAAAAATTTTAGAAGAGCTATCTGCTCAAATACTTTCTTATAAAAAAACAATACATCTCGGATAAAAAATTAACCATGTTGGAAGAAAAATATTCATATTCAAAGTCTTGAGGCCTGATGAAAAATTTTCAATTTATTCCAAATAAAAAGTAACAAATAATTTATTTGCTAACAGCCAATTTTTAAAGAAGTGACATGAGTTACAAAAATATTCAGTTTTTTCGTTACCACTTGAGTGACGTAATTTTTTACTTTAATGTTTGTACTGCTATATAAATTAATTGCTGTTTGTTCTCTAATTTCCCTAAATGCTGTTAAAAACACATTTTTGAATGTAACCAAGTTTTGCATAATTTATTGAATCTAAGTAAAGACTTTTTTAAATAAACCGAAAAAACCTTTTATTTAAAAAACTTGGGCCATCTCTTTAAATGTTTATTTTTACCCCATATATTTTTTTTCGATAAACTAATTTTTAGAACTCGCTCAACGTTTGAGAAATAAATAACTGACGTTTAAAGAATATACAATTTTGTTTCAAAAAGAAAAATTATTAAATCATTTTTCTTATCACAGACTAAAATTTTATTATGTGTTTTTTCAATACCAAAATTCACGATTTTTAGGAAACCTAACCTTTAAAGTATTTTCATATCTGAAAGCCTTTAACCCTGAGATTATACCCCTTCAAAAAAAAGTTATCTCCTTTTTTTTTTAGAAACATATTTTTAGAACTCGCTCCGCGCTTGAGACATAATTTTACGATTTTTCGAAAATGTAACCTGTGAAACCAAAATTTCCGTATGAGTAGCCAGATTTTTTCTATACAAATAGCTGGAAAATGGGCTATTTGTACTGAAATTTCGATACCAATAGCCGGATTTTTTTAGTACGAGTAGACACTGCCATATTTTAAAGTACCACCTGAGGTGGTTCTCAAAACAATTATTTTTATTTTTCGGCAGCCTATCGCGACAATTTCTTTCTCTGATTGAGAAAATACACTCCTAATGTTTTTAGAAAAAAAATGTTCGAGATTGCGAGCATCAAATTTACGAGAAAATTGAGACTTTCGCAATTTTCGATTTTTTTTATATATACATATTAGTTTTAGAAAAATATCTTATGAATATAAATTGTAGCTAATACAAACGACAAAACTCTGATTTTGTGTCCGAGTGAAAAAAAATATTTGGCGCCGGCAAAAGGCATAAAAAATAGCATTTCTTAGGAAGAGATATTATAAGTAAATTGTACCATTAAACTTTTTTTTGTAAGGATTACAAAAATTCTAAGACCTTCCCCACACAATAGGGAAAAATTTATAATAATTATGAGATGAAACATTTAAAACCTAGGCACCCGAAAAATTTTTAACAACAAAATTCCTAACCAAGACTTAATGGTTTCTCCATCTATAAAATTTGACTTTTAATCCTAGTTTAAATAAAACATGAACTTGGCAAAAGTTTCATTTATACTATCAGGGTAAAAGTCATTTATTGTCATAAAAGTTTTCAATACTATATAATATATATAGTGAGATAAAACTTATTTAGCATCAATTGCAGGATTGTCGTACAACCGTTGGTATGTTTAACCTTTGAAGATTATTTTTTAAATATAACAAACTAATTTATTGCAAATTTTGGTAAAGTGGAAAAACGAACGAAATCGTAAAAAATGAAAAATGTTGGCTTGTGGGAAACTCTGTAGAAATTATAAATGAATATACTTTGCCTTCAAAAGACAATATCTTGAGGCACAAAAAAAACTGTTCAAGAAAGTGTCAAAATAATAGCTCTGAAGGCGATACAAATCTAGAAGAAAAAAGGAATCCAATGCATTAAAGAGCACAAGTTTCAAAGAAAACAAATACATGAAGATTGGCAAAACATGAAAAAAAACAGACAAGAAACTGATGATATCATGCCAACAGAAATAAAACAGACTCAGAACAAGAGTAAAACAATTTTAAGGAATACCCAACCAAGAAACACAGAAGGAAATAATAATGAGCAACACGTGACAAATTATTGCAATATCCTTATCGATGAAGGTAATGAATCGGATTGTGCGTTAAGGGATTTTTCTTATAAGTTGTACGATTTACCAACGAAAATAAGGAAAGCAATTCCCACGAATGATGTCCTGACTGAAGAATTTTGCGCAGTATTGGATCGCACAAAGACAAGCAAAGTAAATTCTGCATATATAATTAATTATATGGGTCATTCTTTGGATCAAAACATAAATAATATAGCTTGGATTACATCAAAAATTAGGAGAAGGTGAATGGATAACGAGCAAGCGGCCAATGAAATAAGACAATCTTTTAAATCTGAAGTGACTTTAAATATTTATTGAGATGGGAAGTTCTGACCCGCCTTAACTTCAAAGAAGGAAGTGGATAGGATAGCAATTTTGATTACAGGTAAAGGAATGCCCAAGCTTTTGGGAGTCTCTGCAATTTCATCAGGGATAGGTAAAGCTCAAGCAGATGCTATGTTTGAATTGATGAAGGATAGGAATCTAATCGATCGAGTGACTTGAATGTGTTTTGACACCACTGCTAGCATTAAAGGTGTCTTTTGGTTAAATGGTCTTTTGGTGCTTGTACGATATTGGAAGACAACTTGAAAAACAGAAAGGCCTTTCCGAACATTAAGTTGTTCCAAAGATTTACTGAAGGTTGGGACAGTATTGACTAGAATATTCATCACAGTGAATTGGAAGACCCAAAAGTTGCAGAAGCCAGTGCGAGATGAACTGATTATTTTTATTAAACATCAGTTATGTCACCCATCAATGTGATGATTGCGAAGAATTGCTCCTACTGTCTTCAGTATTTCTAGGAGAAAAAACTGAGAAACGAATGAAAAAAGTGATCCAGGAGCCTACCAACGAGTAAGGTGGATGGTCAAAATAACCTACTGTATGAAAATATATATTTTCCGTAACCAGTGTACATAAAGAAGTGGTACACTTGCCCAGCCTTAGCCCCATTAAATGATCTGCAAATGTTAAAAGAGCTCATTCAATACAACGATATTAACCGCAAAATCGCAGAAGCGACGCACAAAAAGTTTTCTGGAGACTTGTGGCACTTTAGCGAAATGCGCTCTGGTTTATCGTTTTTTGATTCGAACTTGTCTGTTTTAAGGAAAAAAAGAAGAAAAAGGAAAAAAAGAAACATGGACAAAAACACTGTTTTACAAAGTCGGCTGTCTGAATTTGTCAAGAAAAGCAGTACAAACCTCTTTTTGTCAAATAACATCTTTTTACATTTCCAGGACGAAGATCTCAGTTTGTGCAAAAGAAATCAACTTTCATCAAGGCTCGTGAGAAAGTGAAAAGATTAAAGGTTGTCAATGATTTAGCTGCATGAGGTGACGCTCTCATACAAGCATTTAATACTGTTCTTACTATACAAGAAGATCAGAAACCATTTTTTTTATTATATAAGAAAAAAAAATATTTTTCCTTACAAGAAATGTGTTTTTGTTAAACTGTATATTTATTTTGAATATAAGAAAATATAGATAAATGATTTTATATAACATTTTTCCTCACAAGAAAAGTGTAAATTGTTTAACTGTATGTTTGTCATGAATGTAAGAAAATATTAGAAATATGATTTTATATAACATAAGTAATCTGTTCTTTTCCTTTACTCCTATTTATGCATATCGCTTTTTTATCTAATTTTATTGACGAAGAAACCATTAAAAGCCTTGTCAAAGAATTTACAAAAATATATTTTTCTGGTGCCCTGGTTTAAAATTTTTCTTTTCATATCTATTCAATATTTTTTTCCTTATTGTGTTAAGAATGTTGGCTATCCTTACAAACAAAAATTTGAAGGTATAATTATACCTATATTTGTCTCTTCCGAAGAAATCGCATTTTTTATGCCTTTTACCGGCGTTAAATATACTTCTTTCAATTGGACACAAAATGAAAGTTTCGTCCTTTGTTTTAACTACAATTTTCATTCACAAGATATTTTTCTAAAACTAAACTAATATTTCCTCGCCCAAGGAAACAAACTGTTGTGACACTGCTGCCGAAAAATAAAAACAAGTTTTTTGTGAACCACCCTAGTACCACCCCTTATAATTCGAACCTTTTTTACCAAAAATGTTACCCCCCCCCCATTTCTTCTTTTTTTGTTTGTAAAAATATTTTTGTCCTCCTTGCAAGCCTTGGAAGTGAAAGAATTATCGTTTAAAGCATGGCAAATTATATTTACTTAAAAAGAAAACTTATGGAGTACTTTGTGCAGTGATTTTTGATTGTAGACGGTATTTTTAGAATATCATACTTTAGAATATTCTTCAATTTACATATTTTGGAAGATCAATTAAATTTATTATTAGCTTAAAAAAAGGTATTGTTGTTATAGTTAATATAAACATCAGTCAATATAAATATAAAGTGTTAGGTACGTAATACGTATATTTAAGATTTCTTCTTCGTAAGGTATCTTAAATTAATTATTTCAAATAGGTGACATCATACAATTATAGCTCTTGGAAAAAATACCCCGTAATTTTTATTTTTTAACTAAAATAATTTTCTATGCTTTAAAGGATAATTTTTATCAGGCTTGAGGAAAGACCAGAAATAATTGTATTTATTAATTTTATTGTATTTTGGTTCTATAAGTATCGCAATTCCACATCATCTAAAATGCTTAACCTGAGAAAAAATCTGCTTTAAAAATAAATTAATACCTATTTTTGCTTTTCTCCATACAAAATAATTTTGAAGTTATATAATTAAAAATATCTTGAGGGATAGGTTAGAACTTTGTATTAAAATGAAGAAAAAAAACACGTCTTCATTTATAATAATTAAGCATATTAAAATTTTTTAGCGACCTCAATGGGTCTTTCTTACAGCATAATAATTGAGGCGCATTCTTTAACCACCTATACATTTTTCTCGCTGAACCTCAACCGCGTCGGCGTCTGAAGACTTTTCCGATGCGTTTCGAATTTTAATTTTAAAAAAATATATTTTTATGCGTTTTGACAAAAAATATGGTATTTGTTTATTTCTATCTCTTTCTTTTTATTGTATTATATTGTATTGCGTCTTTATAGAGGGAGGTTTGTAATGACCTAAATTTACAATTTTACTTTTTTGACATATTGCGATATAATGCGACCCCAGGAGTTCGAAAATCTGGTAGGATTTTAAGCTAGATCGGAAATTTCGGCGTCCTTTTTTTAGTTTAGAGATTTGAAAAAATGGTACAACCTTGTTTATATGAGAATGAACTTTTTCATATTTAAAATACTACAATACGATATCTATCATATTTGTTCCCGTCTTCGAGACCCATTGATCTACCTATTCTTAACAATTTTGTGACCTACCAGTACCGATTTACGAAGTTTCAAAAAAATGGTTTATTCTGTTTATATGAGAAAAACTTTTTTAATATTCAAAATACGATAATATTATATATAGTGTACTTATTCGCGTCTTCGAGATGCATAGATGGACCTATTGTTCAACCTTTTCTAACCCACCAGTAGCGATTTATGAAGTCTCAAAGAAATGAATTATTCTGTTTGTATAAGAAAAACTTTTATTGATGTTCAAAATGCAACAATACTATATCTTGTATATTTGTTCGCGTTTTCAAGACGCATCGATCAACCTATTGTTGAACCTTTTATGACCTACCAGTACCAATTTATGAAGTTTAAAAAAATGGTTCATACTGTTTGTATGAAAAGGCTTTGTTAATATCAAGAATACTACAGTACCGTATCTGCTATATTTGTTCGCGTCTTGAGACGCGTCAAATGAGCTATTGACGAACCTTCTATGTCCTCTTATGGTCTAGCAATACCGATTTATAAATTTTAAAAATATTTTTAATGATATTTTATATAAGGAATATTTTATATGAGGAAAACTTTTTTAATATTGGAAATACAACAGTAATGTATATGATATATTTGTTCGCGTTTTCGAGAAGCATCGAGTGCCCAATTTGAGAACCTTTCATGACCCATCGTTTTTAAATTTGTTAACCAAATTATTTATCATGTTTATGAGAGGATTTTTTTGATATTGGGAATATAAGAGTATATTTAATGTAATTGTTCGCGTCTTCGAGATGCGTGGATTGATCTATTGACAAACTTTCGATTACTATTCTTGATTAATCAATAACGACGTTATTGCAACGCCGTTCAGTGAGAAAAATTGATAGGCGGTTACAGAATCCGGGCCCCAAATTTTGGCAGTAATCCTGAGGTCAATAACACTTTCCCTAACACACATCACTTATATTTCGAAAAAAATGATATTCCACAGGATAAATCCATCCACAAGAAGAAGAAGAAGCTCACCTTCCTCGAGTCGAAGCGACTGAAGTATAAAAATCCGAGCGATGAATCAGAAAGCGACTAGATATCAAAGAAGCTTATCGTTTCGTAAGTTCGTTCCATTAATTGAAGGATAAAAAATCGAAGCACTTCTTCGGTACTCGCGGCGGACGAAGAAAATGGAAAATGCAGAAAAAATGAAGAAACAGCAAATAATGAAGTTTGGGCACACAAGGAGGGGATGAAAATGAGGTTAATCAATGACCGATCGATTGTTCTTTTGGCGATAAACCAGTGCACGACGAAGAACACGAAGAGACTGGCTTCTGGATCATCCGTCCAGGATGGGCGTCTTGACGCGGGCGTCGGGACGCCACATTTATATTTAACTTTGGCATCACTCGACGTTCGACTTCGTGCACCTCTTTCTTCCCTTTTTCCCCTTTTCCGCCTCTTCTTTCTCTTTTTTGTCCTCTTTTTTCTTTTTTTTCCTTCCTCCTACTCTTTTTCCTCTTTTCCTCTTCCTTCCTCTTGATTTTCTAAGTAAGAGTGCTTGCAAGCGCACATCAGAAAACTTTCTATTACGCACGATGAGGCAATGGCTTGAGGGACGAGAATACTGTCAACGCACCTCATCGATAATTTTAATTTTGGCCAGGAATCTCAGAGACGCCGATCGTGACCTTAATTACATCGATGTAAAAGAGAACTATTATCCTCGGGACCACCAGCGTGGATGCACAATTGCAACTGAAATCAACTCACAAGTTGACTGGATTATTATTAATTTGACAAAACATTATTTGCCAATGGCGACCCATTTTCGAAAAAACAGACATTTTTCAAATTTTTTTTGTATTGAAATTTTTATTTTTACAATCTTCAACTCTTGAAAATTTAAGAAAATTAAGCATTGAATTTTCAACAGTTGAATATTAAATTTTCATTTTTCTTCAATTTTCAACAGTTGCATTTTTAATTGTTGGAGATTGAAGAAAATTAAAATCAACTTACAAGGAGATTATTGTCAGAGTTGGAATTTTTGGGTAAATCTCATAAATGCCCTACTGAGAATACATTAAATGACTTTTAATTTGCCAAAACCTTATTTTCGAGAAATCTACTTTTTTCGAAAAAAAATTTCTGGGTTTGAAATGTTTACTTATTGAAAACTCATGCAAAATTTTGAAAATATAATATTTCTATCATTTGTTTTTAATACAAAATTCACTTTTTTTTTAATTATCAAGTGTAGAAAATTGAAGAAAATTAAACATTGGATTTTCAGCAGCTGAGTTCTCAATTTTCTTAAATTTCAACAGTTGAAAATTGAATCGTTTAAAGTTCAACTGTAGAAAATTAAAAAAAAAATGCAGTGTAACTGAAAGCAACCCACAAGGAGATGATCAGAGTCCATTGGATTTTTATGTGAGAAGTTGTAGGCTCCGGAAGCTACGATCATGGTTCTTTA
>CAKNYM010053427.1:285128-298592 GCA_932195095.1 Andricus curvator
AAGCAAGAGCGGGAAATTTACGCGAGAAAACATCGGGCAACACTGTTAAATAAATTATTATTATTATTATTATACCATTAAGCCATTTCCCTTTCGGGGTAGGCGTGACTTGCTCGGTTGGAGAATAGTAGTGTGTATATGGGTATATAGGTATAAGGTAGGTAGGTATATAGGTATGAGGTAGATAGGTATATAAGTGTTAGGTATATATATTTTAGATTGATCTGGAATTCTCGTGTTATTTATTTAAATGACACGTTTATTCCGCAACACTGCTCCGACCCAGGTTGCTGATCAATCTCTGGATGAATATTAATTTATCAACACATTACTCTCGACATTACTTTCCAATAGCGACCCGTTTTCGGCAAAATCGACTTTAAAAAAAAAATTATATATCGAAATGTTTATTTATTAAATACTCATGCAAATTTTGGTTAATATAACATTTGTATAATTTGTTTTTAATGCAAAATTCACTTTTTTTAATCATCAAATTGTGAAAATGAAGAAAATTAAACATTGAATTTTCAGCATTGTCAGCAGCTGAAAATTGAAATTTCAGTGCAACTGAAATCAGCTTACAAGTGGATGATCAGAGTTTGGATTTTTTTCAAATTTTATAAATTCCCTACTGATAGTCCATCATATAACTATTAATTTCCCAAAACATTATTTGCCAAAGGCGACCTATTTTCGAAAAAATCGAGTTTTTTCAAAAATTTAGTTTATGAATTGAGATTCTTATTTATTAAATTCTTAGGTTATGATTTATAAATATTAAATGTTTATTATTTGTTCTAAATACAAAATTCCCTTTTTCTTGAATTTTCAACAGTTGAATTTTTAACTATCGAAAATTGAAGAAATTTAAACATTGTATTTTCAGCAGCTGAATTTTCAATTTTCTCAAATTTTCTACAATTTAATCTTTAACTGTTGAAAATTCAGTCGTTAAAAGTTAAACTGTTGAAAATTAAAAAAAAATGAATAAATAATTTTATTTAATACAAAATTTGCTTTTTTCTTGAATTTTTAACTGTTGAAAAATGAAGAAAATTAAACATTGAATTTTCAGCAGCTGAAAATTGACATTTCAATGCAACTGAAATCAGTTTACAAGTGGATGCTCAGAGTTGGGGTTTTTTCTAAATCTTATAAATTCCCTACTGAAAGTCCATGATATGACTATTAATTTCCCAAAACATGATTTGCCAAAGGCGACCTATTTTCGAAAAAATCGATTTTCTTTCAAAAATTTTGTTTATGAATTGAAATTCTTATTTATTAAATTCTTATATTATGATTTATAAATATTGAATTTCTATTATTTGTTTTAAATACAAAATTCTCTTTTTTCTTGAATTTTCAACAGTTGAATTTTTAACTATCGAAAATTGAAGAAATTTAAACATTGTATTTTCAGCAGCTGAATTTTCAATTTTCTCAAATTTTCTACAATTTAATCTTTAACTGTTGAAAATTCAGTCGTTAAAAGTTAAACTGTTGAAAATTAAAGAAAAATAATTTTATTGAATACAAAATTTGCTTTTTTCTCGAATTTTTATCTGTTAAAAAATGAAGAAAATTAAACAATGAATTTTCAGCAGTTGAATTTCAGCATCTGAAAATTCAAATTTCAATGCAACTGAAATCAGCTTACAAGTGGATGATCAGAGTTGGGGTTTTTTCTAAATCTTATAAATTCCCTACTGAAAGTCCATCATATGACTATTAATTTCCCAAAACATTATTTGCCAAAGGCGACCTATTTTCGAAAAAATCGATTTTTTCCAAAAATTTTGTTTATGAATTGAAATTCTTATTTATTAAATTCTTATGTTATGATTTATAAATATTAAATTTTTATTATTTGTTTTAAATACAAAATTCGCTTTTTTCTAGAATTTTCAACAGTTGAATTTTTAACTATCGAAAATTGAAGAAATTTAAACATTGGTTTTTCAGCAGCTGAATTTTCAATTTTCTCGGATTTTCTACAATTTAATTTTTGACTGTTGAAAATTCAGTCGTTAAAAGTTCAACTATTGAAAATTAAAAATAAATAATTTTATTGAATACAAAATTTTCTTTTTTCTTGAATTTTTAACTGTTAAAAAATGAAGAAAATTAAAAAATTAATTTTCAGCAGTTGAGTTGTCAGCATCTGAAAATTGAAATTTCATTGCAACTGAAATCAGCTTATACAAGTGGATGATCAGAGTTGGGATTGTTTTTTAATCTTATAAATTCCCTACTGAAAGTCAATCATATGAATAATAATTTCCCAAAACATTATTTGCCAAAGGCGACCTATTTTTGAAAAAATCGATTTTTTCTAAAAATTTTGTTTCTGAATTGAAATTCTTATGTTATGATTTATAAATATTAAATTTTTATTATTTGTTTTAAATACAAAATTCGCTTTTTTCTTGAATTTTCAACAGTTGAATTTTTAACTATCGAAAATGGAAGAAATTTAAACATTCATTTTTCAACAGTTGAATTTTCAATAGTTGAAAATTATATTTTCAATTATCTTCAAATTTTAACCATTGAATTTATATAAGCTCAAAATTGAAATTTCAACTGTAAAAATGAAAGCAATTTGAAAATGTAACTATTGAATAATGAAGAAAATGTAACTGTTGAATATTGAAGAAAATTCAACTATTCAAAATAATCGACCTTTTTCAATTTTCGTATAATCGACTAACTTTGATAGTTTTATCGAATTCACAAATGTGAAGATAATTTTCTTCAATAATCAATAGTTGAATTCTCAAATTTCGAAAATACAATCGTTAAAAATTGAAGAAATGGTCTAATCGAAACACTCAATTGGGATAATGTCGAAATATATATGATATCTACTATAAATGTAGATTATAATTTCTTAATCTGGCAAAAAAAAAAAGTTTTTGTTATTTCCTGAAAATTTTGAAAGTCATAATTTTTTAAATTGTTGTTTCTTAAAAAAAAGTCATTAAAACAATTTTCAACCGTTGGAAATTTAAAAAAAAATCTAATTTGTTAATCAAAGCAAACGGGTAAAATTTTATATTCACATAATTTTAAGTGAGAATTTAATAAATAAATATTTAAAACCATAAAAAATTTTCTTGAAAAAAGTCGATTTTGTCGAAAACGGGTAGTATGAAATTTATAATATTTAGAATAATGGTAGCATTACATTGGATTGAAGAATAAATAAGTTTAATTTCTTTAATTAACTTTTAATCAAAATTATTCAAACAATTAATTAATTTTGTCAAATGTAGTAAATTAATAATTAAATCAAAATTAAATTAATTTAGCCTGACTATCTTATTTTTTTTTTAATTAGAAAAAAAACATGAAATCTTACCAAAAACACATGCGATTCAAAAAATCTGCCAAGCTAAACTACCTAAATTTGTGAAATCAAAGTTAACCAAGTAATTTGTAAAAAAAATATTCATAAAAAAATAAAGGGAAGTTTTTTTTATAAAGAGCCATATAGAAATTTTAAAAATAAATGTTTAAAAGTCATTTTAGTTATGGCAAAATGTATAAGCAAAATAATTTTAAAAAATGTCCTGGTATGACAGATTGATCGTATACTATAGTCCCGAAAAGATTTAGAATTTCGAAAATGGCTTTTTGAAATCTATTTTAAATATGTCTATAGGGTTTAGTATAAACAAAATTTTCTTCATATATGTAGGATAACTAATGCTCAGATATTACAAAATATGTCTTCTAACTTATTTATTAATAAAATAGAATTAAAGTGAATACAAAATATGATCTAATGCCCATGAAAGGAAGTGAGTAACTAAGGTAACAAACTTTTTTCAAAAAGAACGCTAACGCTCATTTATTTTTTTAAAGAAGAATATTTAAATTTTAACAATCTTATATTAATAAAAATTATCCCACATATATTTTTTTCCAAATTACATGGCCAACTTTGATTTCACTTTAGATGTTTTTGGTGGGATTTAAATTATTCCTAAGCAAAACGTTATTTATAAAAAAGCTATAAAACCAACAGATTATTTAATTTATGCATTTATCCAAATTTAAATGTCAGTATCTAATTATATACACGGAGATAAGGCACTACAGCTAGGATTAAAATTACTCAAGATACAAATTGTAGTCATATAAAGAAATTTGTTGAACTTTGACTTGAAATTGACGTCTAAATAAAATCTGCAAGTCTTATGACAGACTCCATTCCACCAAAGACTATCTTCGTTTGACAAGTATCCACAGCCACTACTGCCTTGTTCACAGGAAATTTTCCTATTACCTGCAAAAGTGGAAAATCTTGTTTAAGTACTTATTATTATTGTCTTGTAAGGCTGATCCATTTAAGGCTCGTAGCACTGCGGTTAAAACCTATTGTACTAATACCTATTGTACCCGGTGAAACAGAGGTCACACGGGTCACCCTCGGCTGTGAAAATTTTTATTTTACTAAGGTGGACTTAGAATCACTGTATGAATTTCATCACAACCAGTGAGAACCCACGGCTGCATTCAAGTTTATTATAACTTGCATTTGCCTTCACGTTTGGCCAGGGGAGAGGAAAACTGCAGAAAAGCACCTCCCGAGTTCAGCCGGTTTTTCGACAGTCCAGACTGAAGGCAGACATTCGACGATAAAAGGAGAATAAATTCTTTCAAATAAAGTTAATGTGAATGCCACAGTAGAATGCCACTATTGAATACGATATGAAACACTTTAAATTCTTAATATTTCAAGTCGAAATATATAACATTGCAATCAAAATAGTTGAATTTTCAAGGCAAAAAGACGAATTTTTCCGAAGACTGTTCAATTTTCAACAAAGAAGTTAATTTCCAACCAGTCGAATTAAATGAGAACAAAACGAATTTTTAACAAAATAGTTCAACCTTCAACCAAATAGATGAATTTTCAACCAAGAAAGATGAATCGTAAGCCAGATAGTTTAATTTTAGACTAAAAAAGCTAATTTTTAAACCAAAATGAAATCGTCAAATTTTCCGTTTAAAAATTAATTTTTAACAAAAAAAAAGAAATTTTCAACCAAGTTGAATTCAACCAAGGAAGACGAATTTTTAAACAAATAGTTAAATCCTCAACCGAAAAGACAAATTTTCAACAACAAAAATATATTTCTAACCAAAAAGACATATGTGCAACCAAGTACATGGAAATTTTCAGATAAAAAAATTATTTTTACAAAAAAAAGGAATTGTCATAAAAACAGGTAAATTCTCAAATAAAAAGATGAATCTTTAAAAAATGAATTTTTAACAAAGTAGTTAAACTTTCAAACAAGTAGTTAAATTTTCTACCATAAAAGATGCATTTTCAGCCAAGAAGAATAATGTTGTACCAAAAAACATAAATTTTCAACAAAATGTATCAATTTTCAACAAAATTGTAGAATTCTTTAGTAAAATGGACAAATGATCTACAAAACAATTGAATTTTCCACCCAAAAGTATGATTTTTCAACACAAACTTTATCTTTTACCAAATAGTTAAATTTTCATGAAAATAGTACAATTTTCAACCAAAGCGGTGAATTTCCAACCAAAATTAAGAATTTTCAACAAACAAGTTAATTTTCAGCCGAATAGTTAATTTTTTTTACAAAATTATTGAGTTTTTGAGACAAAAAAGAGGAATTTACAATTAAACAGGTAATAGTTGAAATTTCAACAAAAAGAGATTTTTTTTCAAATCAAAAATAGTTGACTTTTTAACCAAAAGTAGTTGAATTTTCTTATTGGGCTTTATTAATTTAGTTCGCATATATGCGAAAACCAAGAAAAAGCGGGAAAAGGGAGTTTCTTGAAAACAGGAAAAAAAAAGAATTCTTCGAAAATGGAAAAGAGGGGTCATCTTTCGCAAATGTTGTTAAAATTTATCATTTGGAAACGTAATAAATGTTATTTAAGTTCGTAACGTTACTTCAAAAGATTTCTTTGAAATTCATTGAATTTCCAAGGATTTTAATTATTTGAAGGAATTTCCAAAGCTTTCAAACTTTCAGAGCATTATTTGAAGATTTTAAATATTTTAAGGCAGGCCAAGGGATTACACAAGAGTTAATTAAGGAATTTAATATTATTTCCAAGATTTTGAAAGGTTTCCAGAGATTGAAGCAAATTTTATGGGATTGCAAAGAATTTCCTAAACTTCATAAGGGTTTTCATAGATTTCATAGGATTTAAAAGATTTTAGGGTATTTTCAACTATTTCAAAGCACTTTATAGAATTGAAAAAATTTCAAATGATTTTCATAAATTAATTAATATAATTAAAAAATAATAATTAAATTTCGAAAGATTTGAAAGGATTTCATAGCATTTATAAGATTTTAGGATATTGAAAAAGACTTCAAAGGATTTCAGAGGATTTGCAAGATTTACAAAAAAATTTAAAGGATTTCTAAGATTTAGAAGATTATCGATGATTGTAGTAATTTTAAGATATTTTAAAGGATCTCAATAAGGTATTCTAATAAATTTGCCAGGATCTCAAAGGATTTTATAGTGCTTCAAATATTTTAAGATATTTCAAGGAATATCATCAGATTCCATGTAATTTTATGGAATTTCACCGAATTTATAATATTTTCACGGATTTCAAAGAATTTATTCACAAGAATTGAGAAATTTCAAAGAATAAAAAAATGTTGAAATAATTTTTCAATATTTCAAATATATTTCAAGAATTTAAAAGGTTCATAAGGAATTTTAAAGATTTTTGGGCATTTTAAAAGATTCTCAGGAATTTTCAACAACCTAGAAGAATGCCAAGGTATTTTTAAACATTTCAAAGAATTCAGGGTATTTTCAATGATTCCAAGGAATTTTCAAGAGAGTTGAAAAATTTTAAGGAATTTCTAAAGAGTCTAATAATTTTAAGGAATACAAAAGAATTTTATACGGTTTGATGGAATTTTCTAAAATTTCGGAAGATTTAGAAGGTTTTTATAGGACTTATAAGATTTTAGGATATTTCAAAAGATTCCAAGAGATTCTTAGAGGATTTTAACGGATTCAATAACATTTCCAAATATTTAAATGATTTCAAGGCATTTTAAAAGCTCTCAAAGTATTTTTATACATTTTTCAGAAAATATCAGATTTCATGGATTTTTCCAAGGATTTTATTGGATTTCAATAGATTGTAAAGATTTGAAGTGATTTTATAATATTTCGAGGGGTACCAAAAGAAATTTTATAATATTAAAGGAATTTTCATACATTTCTGTAATTGATATTGAAAGAGTCATAAATCGTTGATTAAGACGATAGTATCCGCACAAAATATACCAAATGCTTATTTTTATGTAGTGAAATTTAAAAACTGACAATCTAATTAAGTTTAAATTTAATGCCCGTAAAAATGTAATAATTCTAAAAAGCTTTAAGGACTGTACATTCTAAAGTAGTTTTATCTTATTAAAAAACCTAACATATCAAACTAAATATTAAAAAATGAGTAACGTTTCTGATTGAGTATTCAAAACTTCAGAAATTTTTAAGATAAATATTTGCCAATTTAAACTTCTGAATCTAAACAACTTTAGTTTCAAGGCTTTAAAAATTAAACTATTTCAGAATTGCGCATTCAAAATTATAATTTTAAATTGAAATTATAGAAATTTTAAGGATGATAAAAATTATTAAGAGGTATCGAAAACATTTATTCAAAATTTGAATAATATTATCTTTGCTAAAAATTTGAATTATTTGCATTATTGCCGGAAAATAAATTTCTGTTCTTTTCTTATTGAAATTAAAAAAAAATTGACAAAGCTTATATCCTACTTTTAAATCAATAAAAATGGCTAAATCGAGAAAATAATAAAATGAATAACTAAAAAAATGTTTTCCAAACCTAAATATATTTTTGATCGTTTGATCAATGCTCACTAAAGAGCTAAGCAAACAGACATTCTGTTTTTTTAATAAATAAATTGACAAATATGCAAAGTAAAAATGATGGTTTGTTTCAGACATCTTCATGTAACTATAGAAGTTTGAATACATTTTTTTTCTAGTTTTATTCTGCTTGTTCGCAGCCAAAAAAATGACATAAAAACATTTTCTGTGACTTTTTCCCTTATACAAAAAGTTTAAAAAACTCATAATTAGGCTTTTATTATTCGATTATTATTCGGCATAGATTGTAAAAATATTTCGTTTGGGTGATAAACATTTTGAAAGATAGTGTTATTAAATTAAAAGAAATTCTATCGAAAGTTTGTGGTTTAGAATTAATAAGTGTCAATAAAAATTTTTCACAGATTATTAATGTAAAAATCTTTATTAATTTACGTTAATCAATATATAATTGTACAGTCTGAAACAAATTTTTTAATAAAAAAACAAACTGTCTAAAGCGCTTGTGAATTTAAAATAAATGATCGAAAATTCAGTTTAAAAAAAAGTAACGGTAACGGTAACGCGTTATTAAAAAAAAGTAACGTAAGGTTAAAGCGGCACAAACGTGTCAAACACTGATTCTAATGATATAAAAAAATATAGTCTTTTATTTTCATCAGCTGATAATTTGCAGATTAGATTAATTTTAATTAGTCAATATCTTCTGTCGTTCCCTTTAAAATTATTATTTTCAAAATTTTTAATAAGAATGCATAAATTTAATTTTTTACTTGTACTCATTTTTTTTAAATTACTTAAATAAGAGTTTTCAAACAGATAAAAACAGAAAATCACTCTCATTTCTTCATAGACAAGTAATTTTTTGTTTGAATATGAAAATAAAAATTTAAATTAAAAAAGGGCAGCACAGTTATAAAGGTATTGTAAATATAAGACCTCTGAAAAAACAGTTTTACTATGATTTTAAGAATTAAAATAATATTAGTAATTATGTTATTTCACATAAAACACAATTTTTTTAATAAAACCATATTAAAACTTATAAAACACCAATTATTTTTAAAATTTTGTTTACAAATGAATTTTTTGTTACTATCGCTTCTTACCAATTCTTTACTACTGTTTTCAATTTTGAAAGTAAATTTTCTATGGCTGAAATTGTTGAAACAATTTTTAAAAATTACGAAATTTTTTAAACACATAAATACATTTGAAGATTATTCAGTTATTTTCAAAACTAAAAACAGTAGAGTAGTAGGCTATGTTTTCCCCGAAAGAATAAAACGTTATATTTAATAATATTTAACCACTTTTGTAAAATTTGTAAAAAGCAAGAGTAAGGATAATTTCAATTACAAAAACAGTTGCTAAAATAATTATTTTTTGTAAATTTTAAACTTTTTTGTTGTTGTAAAAACTCATGTTTTTTGCTTCATAAGACACGGCTGATGATATCATTTCAATTCCTAAAATCGTAGAAGACTTTTCTTCCAGATATCTGACTTTTGGCACGACTATTACCTTTACCAATTTTGAAGACAATTTGGTTTCTGTGTTTCAAGATTTTTCCTAAATTTGAAATTTACACTAAAATTATAATTTAAACGTAAAAGCGGAATTATTACACATACCTTCTTCTCTTTCAAACTTATTATTTCAACGGCACCAGTCCCAGATCCTCCAACAATTACAAGGTCTCCATAAAGATCACCATCATAATATTGAACAGCGTACAAAAATTCTCCATCTAAGGTTGTCGGCCTGTTTTCTGGATTTATTGTTTCTATCAGTTTTGCATTTCTCAAGTCCCAAATTTGAAGACTTCCTCTAACCACCCATGAGCCAGTGAGAATGTTTGTTTCCTTGATAAGAAAAAATCGGTCAAAGTCTGCGCCGCGCGCCTTAAAAAAAGGTTCGAAAAAAGGATTTCGTAGCCTATTAAGACGTGTATTAAGTCCTTTAAACCACCCCCTCCCATACTTTCTCTCCCCTACAACCTTCCTTCGAATACTTACCCTCCCCTCCCATAATTCCTCTTCTCGCACTTCCCCCATTACTTTCCTTACTCCCCTAACCCTTCGTTCCCCCACTACCTCACCCCTTACTCTAACTTTCCTACGTTTCACTTCCCCTCCACTTTTCACCCTCACTTCTATACTTCTATACCCTCCCTTCCCTTCACCTTCCACAGATCCCCTACCGTAACTTCTCCTACTTTACGTCCCCTCACTTTCCCCCTAACTTGGCCTATGTCACATCCTTTCCCCTACTACCGCTTCCTTCACTTCCTCCTTCTCTTCCCACCTCACTTCTCGACTACCTCTCTTCTCCCTTCCCATCGCCTTCCACAGTTCCTCTCCTCTAACTTCTGTTACTTTTCCTCCCCTCACTTTCCCTACTAACCCCACCTCTACTTCCCCTCCACTACTGTTCTCTACTCTCTACTATTATATTTTTTTATTATTATTTTTTTCATTTTTTTTTAAATATTTTTTTTATTTATTTATTTATTATTATTATTCTCTACTATTCTCCCTTAATTCTCGAATACCTTTCCCTTTCCTGCCCATTAACTACCACATTTTACCTCCCTTCACTTCTCCTACTTTCCGTCCACTTACTTCCCCCTCACTATCTCTACTTCACATCTTACTTCCCGACCACCCCTCCGATCCCTTTCCCTCACCTTCCACATTTCCCCTACCATTACTTCGCCTACTTTCTCTATCATCACTTCTCTCCTCAGTTTCCCTACTTCGCATTCCTTCCTCTACTATCTCTCCCCTTATTCTTCCCTTTAATTTACCTCGCTCCCTTGCTTTTCCCACTTTCCCTCCGCTAACTTCTCCACCTCTCACTTCCTCCTCACCTTCTCTACTTCACATCCCTTCCCCTACTATCCCTCCCTTCATTTCTACACTTAACCCTACTTATCCCACCCCTAATTCCCTTCCACTACTCACCCGCACTTCTCTTCAGCATACTTATCCCACCTCTCATTCCCTTCCACTACTCATCCTCACTTCTCTACTACCTCCCTCTCCCTTCGTCTCACCATCCTCAGTTCTCTTCTTCTAACTTCTTCTACATTCCCTGCCTTCACTTCTCCTCACTTTCCCTACTTGTTCCACCTCTATTTCCCCTGCACTACCTACCCTCAACTCTCGACTACCTCTCTCCTCCCTTTCCATGACTTCCGCATTTCACCTCCTCTAACTCCTTCTACTTTCCCTCTCCTTACTTTCTCTCTCACTTTCCCTACTTCACATCTTTTCTCCTACTATTCATCCATTCACTTCCCCTATTTATCCCTCCTATACTTTTCCCTTCTCACTTCCCGACAACCTCTCCGATCCCTTTTCCTCGCCTTCATCTGTGCCCCTCTCCTCACTTCTCCTACTTTCTTTCCCCTCACTTCTCTCCTCACTTTTCCTACATTACATTCCTTCCTCTACTATGCCGAATAACCCTCCAATCCCTTTCTTTTGCTTCCCCCAGCCACCCCCTTACTCCTCCTACTGTCCCTGCGCCAACTTCTGCACCCCTCACTTCCTCCTCACGTCCTCCTCACTTTCTCTACTTCACATCCCTTCCCCAAATATCCCTGCCTTCACTTTCCCCTTCACCTCCTCTTCCTTCCCATACTTATCCCTGTTCTACTTACCCTCTCCTCACTTCCCCCCCCCCCCCTCTGATCCATTTCCCTCACTTTCCTTAGTTTCCCTGCTCTAAATTCTCCTATTTTGCCTATTTTCACTTTTCATATCCTAACTTCGCCTCACTTACCCTCACTCTCTCCATTTATCCCTCCTTGACCTCCCCTACTCACTCTCACTGCCCGACTTCCCATTCCGTACCTTGCTCTCATTTTCACAGTTCTGCAGTTCCCCTCACCCACCCCCACTTCCCCTCACTTCTTTTACTTTCCCACCCATCACTTTCCCATTCTCCCTTCCCCTACTTCCCACTTAGGGACAAAGTACGACGGACGGACAGACATCCGACCGACACTATATAAGGGTTTCCTGCCCGGGACTACGAAACCCTAAAAATATTATAAATTCAGAAAGATTGAAATATTGAAAGAGTAATATAGGAATATTTTGTTTAAAAATGAAAAATAATATATTTAATTTACTTTTTGTTATATCTAATACATACCCAAATGTCAATGGCATCCCCACATATGTGAGGACCTTTAAAATGTCGTATCGACCCACTTCCTACTCTAATATCCCATATCTGTAAAAAAAAAAATTTTTTTTAAGGTACCTTGTTGAATTATAACAATTTTTTTGTACACAAATCAGATCATCGTAGATACAAGGAATACGATTTTCAATTTTTGAAGTGAAATCCAAACAATTACAACATTTCTGAAATTACTTCAAATTTCGAGTTGTTAAATTATTAACGTTTACATTAAAAATTTATAAAATGCTGTACAAACACAAATTGAAATTAAACATAAAAATATGAATGAATTTGATTCGCTCTTAGCTTACTCTAACCGAATTATCCCATCCACCAGTAATGATCAATTCCGGATAAGTCTGATGAAATTTTGAAGCAAATATCCTCATGTGATGAAACCTATTCAACCGATCTGCCATCAAATCGGCGTCGTTTTTCTTATAAATATTGATCAACTAAAAAACACTGTTCTTAGTTATAATTCATGTTTACCGAAGTTGGGGGCCCTCCATAAACTACGTTACCAATTGGGGGGAGGGGGGGGAGTCAGTGGAAGTAACTTTACGAATTTTACATGTAACTTAGCTTTACCTAAACTTTACGTTTCCTGATGATAAATTTGAACTTCACACTCGTTTCCCTATTCTCCTCTTTCCCCCTTTTTTAAAGAATTCTTTTTTTCTCCTGATTTCGAGAAATGTCCCATTTTTCTCGTTTTTTTTGCTTGAATGCGAACTAAATTAAAAGAACCCAATAAGAAAAGCAAACAATTTTTGGTTAAAAATTAATTATTATGTTAAAACTTCATTTTGTTGTTGTTGAAAGTTGAACTATTTGGTTGAAAGTTCATGGATTTTGTTGAAAATTCGTCTTTTTTGGTTAAATTGAACTTATTTTATTTAAAATTGAAATCTTTCTTGGTTGGAATATCAACTATTACATCCTTCTTTGAGTATTCATCTTTTTAGGGTTTCGTAGCCCCGGGCAGAAACCCTTATAGTTTCAGTCGGGTGTGCGTCCGTCCCACAGTGGGATGAAATCAAAAAACGAGGTTCAAAATAATTTGTAGCTGGCAATTCTTAACTGATTTTGGATTTTTTTTTCAAAAAAATTTAGCATTAAATTTTGATGAGATTTATGTGGCCTGATTTTTGGATTTTGTTTTGTTTAAACTTTTATGTTAATGCAAAAAGTGAATAAAAAGTCGATTTTTTCGTTTTTTTTGTTTATCTTCGTGGAAATTTATTTTCTATGATCAGCATTGCCAGAATTCATGCACGGGGGTAGTTAAAGCAAAAAAAAATGATTACATTGTTATGTTATTATTATTATTATTATTATACCATTAAGCCATTTCCCTTTCGGGGTAGG
>CAKNYM010053427.1:323592-340038 GCA_932195095.1 Andricus curvator
ATATTTCCGAAAATTTATCAAATGCTCCTATTGATAAGTAATTAGAAGTCACAAAACGCCATCTCGTATAGGAAGGAAACAACGATAGCATTTGTCACACTTGTGGCAAAGTGTTTACGCGTAATTCAAATCTCAGGCAGCATTTGAAGAGATTTCATCAGGACACGCTATCGGAGACTTGTTTGACGTGAGTATATGAAAAAGTAATTTTAAGAAATATTATGGATTTACATATCATTATGGTTTTGAATGTGCAAAAAAGTATGCGCTTGTAATTATGCACTTGTAATTTTATTTTCATAGTTATGTGTTTCAATTATGATATAATAAGTAATTAATAGCTTAGTTACATTTTGAAATGTCCATTTCATTCTATGAAACCCATTTTGTAAGTTTTGATCAATTTATCATAGTATTCCATGCATTTGAAATTCAGCATCTGCCTTAAGCTTCCGATGACTCC
The DNA here is from genome assembly GCA_932195095.1 of Andricus curvator. Lineage (NCBI taxonomy): Eukaryota > Metazoa > Arthropoda > Insecta > Hymenoptera > Cynipidae > Andricus > Andricus curvator. Next base: position 324,056 of record CAKNYM010053427.1, read on the forward strand.
GACATTTACTTTAAGTCGCAAAAAAATGTTGTGCTTTTTTGTTTTTCAAAAATGGGTTGTAGTGCCAGTTTCACGTGAAGCTGCCTCTACCACACCAAAAAAAACGAAAACTGTGAATCAAATTATTTATTAACGTAGAAATTTTGTATTAATCAAGTATTTCTGATTTTTGCTATGCAAAGAATTGCAACATTTTTCTTATTGTTAAAAACATGTAGTAGTACTAGCTTCACGCGGAGCTGTAACTACCACAATGAAAAACTATTACCCACAGCAAATTCTCTTCAACGTATGAATTTTATAATAATTATGTACTGCCGATTTGTGCCATGTAAAAATTGCAAAATTTTGATTATACTTAAACACATATAGTAGCGTTGGCTGCACGTGAAGCTGTCGTTAACACACACGAATACGAAAACTATAAACATTATCATCATTTATTTTCTTGTTTCCAAACAAAAAAATTCGGTGAAACATTCATTTGGTGAATCACCTGGGGTATAATTGTTCTGCGAGCAAAACAATTTTTATATTTAAACAAAAAAATGTTATATTTTTAATAAAAAACTGTTGGGGAAAGAAAATTGTCTAAATCATTGGTTTAAATCTGTGAAAAACTGATTAAGCCATTCGATTCTGAATTCGACTGAAAATTCATTAAAACTTAGGCTTTTCCAAAAACACGAAAAAATTGTTTCAACTTTAATTTTATTGTTAATTAATAATATACGCAAAAGTCAGGGCAGCGCTCAATGTTTAACTTTTTAATTAGAACGCCTACCCGAACATTTTAAGAAAAATAAATTGCTGTTTATATTTTATTAAAATAAACTGGTATTTTTGTCTAATTTGACTAGACTACATGTTTTTAACGAGCACATCCTTCCTCGTAGAATACATTATTTCATTATCCGCACGTGTAATTTAATTATTCGACGTACCCAATTACCAAAAAAATGGCGAATGCAAGCAACGAAAATGGTTTTTATACTCCGAATCTCGCGGATGTGTTTTTTGTTTTACGTGTAAACTGTTTGGTCGTTCGGAATCAGCATTAGCTAATTCAATCGGCTCTAATGATTGGAAAAATACAACTGAGTTATTAGATGCACACGAAAAAAGTGATGAGCATCGCAAAGATAATAAAAATTACATTCAAAGGTGTGTAATTTGTTAGGTTGTGTAGATAACGACTTACAGAAACAGTGCGCCGAAGAATTTGAGTACTGGTATGTAGTTCTATAAGACGGGCACAACGGGAATTATTTAGGTTTGATAGAGCTTATTGCCGAATACGATCCTTTCGTCAAAGCGCACATTGAGAATCCTTGTACAAAAGGCAGCGGCAGTGTGTCTTATATATATATATATATATATAATATAATTATAATATTATGGATAATATATAATATTATGGAATCAGCGTGGATTCTACTCCTGACGTGTCGCATATTGAGCAGCTTACTTTCATCGTCAAATATGTTCTAGAGAATGGGGATCCTGTCGAGAGATTTTTGAAATTGATTCCTTTAGCAAGTCATTGTGCGGATGAAATGAAAAACGTTGTATTAACCACCCTAAAACATGTCAGGACAGTATGCTGGCTTACAAGGGAAAATACAACAGCATAATCCATTAGCTGTAAGTATATGTTCCATGTTAAAATCATTCGCTCAATCTTGTGGGTGAATGTGCTGCAGTTTTGATGCCACTATATGGTTCATGTTGTTTCAAAAAGTATTCTATATACATTGTTGAGTGCTTCAACGAGGAGATGGGCAAGAGTTAAAGAAAAAGAGAAAGCGTGCGGCAAGAACCCGCTTCCTAAGGAATTATCAGACATTCGGTGGTAAGCTAGAGCGAATTCCTGTCAGGCGCTCTTTTTTCCTTTTCACTGTTTGCGGAAGAAATTCTAGACATAGCCTAAAATCATGACAAGTTTCTGGAATGATGTCCTACAACGCTTCTACAGAGTTAATAAAATTTTGCAAAGCGTTTAATCGAAGTCTTGTGACGTCGGCAAAACATATAAAGGTTTGCAAAAGTATATCGACAGTCTGGGTGAACGCTTTGATTTGTACGGACTATATTTCACCTAATTTCAGTGACCAATCATACAATCATTGGCCTATGCTAATCACTACATCTTCACGGCCAATGATTGCGTTTTTTGACATTTTTTATTTCTTCAAATATAAATTATCCACTACTTTTGAAGCTGAACTTACTATGGTAATTTAAATCTTTATTAAATTAATTATCCATCTGTGTATTTTAGAATTTCGCTCGATGCTTATAGTGTTCTTTACAAATTGTTAAACTGGTAAAATTCCTTAAGTGGCCAATGATTGCCCTGCTTCCATATGAAGCACAGCTATCAGTTTAGTGGCGCCTCTGCGGCTCATTTCCGGTAGCTACTTCCAGACTCACACCATCTCACGCTCACGCATACGCGACGCGCACAGGCACAACTCGTTGAGCGACATGTCGATTGTCGAAAGGGAACGGTCCGAACACGGTCCGTGAATTTAAGGCGCTTCGTCAGGCTTGATTTTTAGCCCATGTATTACAAATGACATGTTTCCTCCTACAAGGATGAATTGTTTGATGTGATATTTCAATCACATAATCTCAATGGCATAATATACAAAAAGAAAGTCTTCGTTTTTTGAAAAATGTTCTTGTTTTTTTTTTGTTTTTTTTTAATTAATCGAAAATGTGCTTTATTTCTGCGCCTGGAAAGGAGCAATGCGCCACCGGGAAAGTACCCACGGTGAATCGAAAACAGGCGCTCCGAATTTCCAAGAGACATCAGGATATTATAGCGTGAAGTTTTTCGACGATACTTGAACCCAGGGGGTCGGTCGTAACTCATCCGACCTTCCCATTGTTAGAGCGTTACACGATTCGAGCTGGTTGGAGGAAATTGATAATTATTAAAATATTAAGAAATTGAATTTTAATATGCTGCATTAGGTTCATTACATAATGATGAGACGATTAAGAAAAGATAGAAAAAAATCGGTTTACCCATTCAAATTCTGTTGGGAGTTTTGGTAATTTTGCATTTTATTTCAGATTACCTTCAATATTGAGAATATTGACCGATTTTCCCAATCCTTTTTTTCCCAATTATATAATTTTCAAATTTTATCAGCTAATGAAAATTTCATCGATCCGTGTTTTGCGCAATTTTAGAGATTGTAACAGTATTCATTGTCGACGGGTGATTTACTTTGGTGTTTATCGAAAGACAAAAGCAGATTCGAGGAGATCAGATAATTGCACATCGGAGTAATTAATTCATTACTCAATTGATGATTAATCAATTCATTATTGCTTCCTCATAGATTGGGGTTTGTAATGACCTGAATTTTCAAATTTACTTTTTTGACATATTTTGATATAATTCGACCCCAGGAGCTCGAAAATAAAGTTTTTAAAAAATATCCTTGTGTGTGTATGTGTAACTTTGTTCTCTTCACCATATCTCGAAAAGGAAAGGAGCTATCATCATGAAATTTTGATGAAGTGTAGCTCGGATTGATATCAAGGTCTGATAGGTACTTTGTACTTTCATATAAGAAGATATCTTGCATTATTTTGTTGAAAAATCATTGTGTTTTAAACTCGTTTTTTTTATTGTTCAAAATTAATTTTGTACGCTGAAAATGTAATTTCAATTTTTGGTTGAATATTCATATTTTTTCATATTTACGATAATAATAAAAATAAATAAAATTGAAATTTTTTTTTTTTTTTATTTTAAATTAAAATTGAAAATTATTTTACCTTTTTCGTTTAAAGTTTCTTAAAAATTCGTCTTTTTCGTGGAAAATTAATCTTCTTGCTTGAAATTTAATCTTTTTTGGTTAAAAATGCAACTATTTTGTTAAAAAACTTAAGCTTTTTTTTATTTAAGATTAACATCATTTTTGAGAAGTCATCAGCACTTTGGGTTCAAAATGAAACTATAGTTTCAACTTTTATACTTTGTTATACTTTTCTTTATACTTTATACTTTTAAATTACAGGTTTCAGGTGTTTTGGTACTCTCAGACTTCACAGCCAAAAATTCTCTCAAAATGGGTGAAATAGGATGATTTTTCCAGAAAATAGAGATATAGTAGGGGAATAAATTCTTTGAAATAGAATTTATGTAGGTACCATATTGAATTCAAAATGAAACGCTTTAAATTTCTAAGATTTCAAGTCGAAATATATTGCATCTCCTACATAAAAAGTCTAGTCTTTTAGAAAGCAGTTGACTTTTGAACCTTAAAGAAAAAATTCTCAACATAAAAAATAATTTTCAAACAAATATTTCAATTTTCTAAAATAAAAATATATGGTTCAGCCAAGCAGTTGCATATACAATCAAATTGTTGAAATATCCAGAAAAATAAACAAATTTTCAACAACATAGTGGTAGTTTTAACTAAATAATTTGATTTTCCACCTGCAAAGAAACATTTTCAAGCCAATGGTCGAATTTTTAAACCAAAAACATTAACCCTTAACGACAAACAATTTAATTTTCAAGTAGCTAGTTCAATTCTCAAGCTATAAAGATAAACTTCCACTCAAATGGTTGAATTTTCAGCAAAAAAGTTAATTTTCGACGAAATAGTTTAATTTTATGCCAAAACAGATGAATTTTCAAGCCAAAGAAGACGAAATTTGTAGAAGATAGTTGAAATTTTAACCTGAAAAGATGATATTTCAACACAATATTTACATTTTCAAACTAATAGTTGCATTTTAACATACAAAGATGAATTTTCAGCTGGAAAGATTAATTTTCTACAAAAAAATATGCACTTTCAACTTTTAACTTCTTACAGTAAGTTAAAAGTATAAAGTATGAAGAAAAGTATAAAAAGTATAAAAAAGTATAAAAGTTGAAACTATAGTTTCATTTTGAACCCCAAGAGCTGATGACTTCTCAAAAAATATGTTAATCTTAAATAAAAAATAGTTTAAGTTTTTTAACCATATAGTTGCATTTTTACCCAAAAAAGATTAAATTTAAGCAAGAAGATTAATTTTCTACGAAAAAGAAGAATTTTTAAGAAACTTTCAACGAAAAAGGTAAAATAATTTTCAATTTTAATTTAAAATGAAAAAAAAAATACTTCAAGTTTAATCTATTTTATTATTATCTTAAATATGAAAAAATATGAATATGCAACAAAAAATTGAAATTACATTTTCAGTGTACAAAATTAATTTTGAACAATAAAAAAAACGAGTTTAAAAAAAAATGATTTTTCAACAAAATAATTCAAGATATCTTCTTATATGAAAGTACAAAGTACCTATCAGACCTTGATATCAATCCGAGCTACACTTCATCAAAATTTCATGATGAAAGCTCCTTTCCTTTTCGAGATATGGTGAAGAGAAAAAAGTTACACACACTCACAAGGATATTTTTTTAAAACTTTATTTTCGAGCTCCTGGGGTCGAATTATATCAAAATATGTCAAAAAATTATATTCGAAAATTCAGGTCATTACAAACCCCAATCTATGAGGAAGCAATAATGAATTGATTAATCATCAATTGAGTAATGAATTAATTACTCCGATGTGCAATTATCTGATCTCCTCGAATCTGCTTTTGTCTTTCGATTAAGACCAAAGTAAATCACCCGCCGACAATGAATACTGTTACAATCTCTAAAATTGCGCAAAACACGGATCGATGAAATTTTCATTAGCTGATAAAATTTGAAAATCATATAATTGGGAAAAAATGGAAAAAAAGGATTAGGAAAATCGGTCAATATTCTCAATATTGAAGGTAATCTGAAATAAAATGCAAAATTACCAAAACTCCCAACAGAATTTGAATTCGTCATTATGTAATGAACCTAATGCAGCATATTAAAAATCAATTTCTTAATATTTCAATAATTATCAATTTCGTTCAACCGGCTCGAATCGTGTAACGCTCTAACAATGGGAAGGTCGGATGAGTTACGACCGACCGCCTGGGTTCAAGTATCGTCGAAAAACTTCACGCTATATAATATCCTGATGTCCCTTGGAAATTCGGAGCGCCTGTTTTCGGTTCACCGTGGCTACTTTCCCGGTGGCGCATTGCTCCTTTCCAGGCGCAGAAATGAAGCACATTTTCGATTAATTAAAAAAAAAAAAAAACAACAAGACCATTTTTCAAAAAACGAAGACTTTCTTTTTGTATATTATGCCATTGAGATTATGTGATTGAAATATCACATCGAACAATTCATCCTTGTAGGAGGAAACATGTCATTTGTAATACATGGGCTAAAAATCAAGCCTCAAAATCGCTCTCAAAATTTGGAATATAGGAAATGAGACAATAAATTGCGTTTGTATAATTAGTTTCAGTAATAATTTTGAAAAAAATTATCCATGTGAAAAATAATGTGTACAATTTCATAACCTAGCTTGGTCATGTGATCTCTACTTTACCGACGTGGAAAGCTTCTTTTTTTCTCCGCTAGAAATTGCTAAAAATGCTCCAAAAATAATGACAGGTTACGGAGGTTACGTGTGTGCAGATACTTATTTTTTGATTTGCAGCAAATGTGCAAATGTTATTGTTTATATTGATTTTTTTAAATTTTTAGACGATTTAGTCCAAAATTTGTGTCAGTTATCGACATACGCGAATCAAAAAATCTGAAATGCATCAAACCAAACATTACCTACAAAGTGCTCGACTCGAGTGGTAATATCCTATTTTATCAATTTATAAATAAAATTTCTCTGAAATTATAAACATATTGATGTATACAAACGTTCTTTAGTGCTTTTTATTCAATCGTTCAAATTCTAAACACGATATCTCAATCCATGTGGACGTAGTGAGCACCAAAAAATATGAAAATAATTTCACACATTTATTTTTTACATGGATAATTTTTTTCAAAATTATTACTCAAACTAAATATACAAACGCAATTTATTGTCTCATTTCCTATATTCCAAATTTTGAGAGCGATATATCATTGCGTTTGGACATGGTGAACACCAAAAAAAATTTTCATAACCGAGGACTGGTTTGGTCACGTGGTCACCGTAGAGCATGCCCTTAAGAAACGCCAACGAGTGTAATTGCGTTTTAAAGGGGTCTAGTTAAATTAAATCTCAGTGATAATACAATTACAGAAGAGGAAAGTGCAAATTGTGTCAAAATCATCTAAAAATGTTCGCGCAATTTTGACAATTTGCAGGTTATGTTGTTATTTTCTGCCCGATATTCCGATATTTTCTCTGCAAAATCTTTATGTTTTACAGGTTTTCAAATACGTATCAAATTTTGATAATTTTTCTTGCTAAGATGATATTTCTTTTTATACAGGATTTTATAAGGGCCCACTTTCAATTGGACTATCGCCCAAAATTCTTGGAAAATTCTTACGAAATATTACAAAAAAAATCTCTATTGATTTTTTAAAATAGAAAATTATCCGAAGGTTTCGCAATGGCGTCAGTAATGCTAATAAAATATAACTTTTGTTCAAGCTATAATTTTTTTAAATGAGCAAAAATGACATTTTTGAAAATTCAGGTAATTGTTATTCAAAAAATCTGCCCGCTGCGCGGGCACATTCTCATCGCGCACAGCTCGCTTCGCTCGTAAGTTTGAGCGTGCCTAGGGTGCGCACTGTTGGTTCTTGCGCTTCGTCAAAAATGCGAACTTTTCTACATTGTGTTCAACTCTATTATATCAAATGTATATTATATTTATTTCTGTACCTCAGTTTGGGCCTGCTTATTCAGATATTGCAAAACAAAGTACAAATTCTTTTTTTTATGATTACTTTAATATTTGTTTCTTATTTTGCATTAAATTTTTATCCCAGCTACCCTGAAAATGTATCAATTGTGAAAATTTATATTATTACAATTCATAATATGCATTGGAATTGAAACAACAGTATTTTCATTGTCTTGTTTTATAATTGAAAAAAAGTTCGCATCCTGTTAAAAAAAATTGTTATTGGACATTTTATTGCAACTTGTGTCGTTTTTCCATTAATTTAATTTGTTGTTTTTAAATCATATTTTTTAGGATTTTAACTTAAAATAGGCATCCTAGCGTAAGGTGGTTCTAAGTAGATAGAATTTAGGCGAAAATTTTTGTTAAATAAAACGTTATTGTAGCTTGTGTTCTTTTTCCAAAAAGTTAATTTTTGTATTTTTAACATATTTTTATAACAAGAGTTTATAACAAATTTGTAGGTATTTGTTGGTTAAACAACTTTTTTCTTGTCATGTTTTTCGTCTCTTGTGTCCTGCGCGTCCTATAAACAATTATTCGTCACAAATTTAGATTAGTTTTCACTCTTTTTTGGAAGAGCAATTTTTTTCTCTACATTTTTTTCATAGCTTATATCGTTGGTGCTAAAATTTAATTGTTTCATTTTTAATATAGTTTTTTACGAATAGAAGAAAAACTACGCATTCTAACAAAAAGTGATTAATGACAAAATTTTAGCTCTCTTTTAATTCAAAAACTTTGGTCTTATAATTTTTTTTCGTAGTTTGTGTCGTTTGTCAACAAAAAAATGCTCTTATTTTTAATGTTATTTTTTACGATTAAAACAAAAGCTACGCATCCTATCAACAAAATAATCATTTATACAAAATTTGTGGATCTTTTTTGGGTGAATAATTTTTGTCTATTTATTCTTTTTCGTATCTTGCATAGTTTGACCTAAAAATAGAATTTTTCATTATTTTTTGAGCGATCCAAATGTGAATTTTCGATTTTTCAAGAAAATTCCAAAATTTGTCACGATATCTTTGTAGGGCTTTCAAAAGGCAACATTTTTCTTCTCCTAACTTTTTTTTGATATCGTGCGTTTTTTGGCTTAAAATGTTAATTTTCGTTTTTTTTTAAATTTCGAAAATGCTATACCTGACAATTTTCTTCTCATCGCGAAAAGTCGTAAAGATATATTATTCGAATTTTATGTACTATGGATAGCCATATATACGATTTCTGAATTTCGAAAAAAATGGTCTAAAGATTTTTTTAAATGCTGTAACTTCTTAAATTTTTATCCAAAATAGCTGGTTAAGGAACTCGATCTTTCTTTATGGTCCCTGACACACTGTGCCAACGCACAATCCACCCCGAGGGGCCGTCCACTCTAGAATCGATTCTACGTGAGCATAATTATTCCGTCAATTAGATCACGATTCCTGTGATTCCACACATGAAGCATAAGCCGGTTTGATTCTGAGCGTAAGAAAAGAAAAGAATCGAATCCAAACTCAGAAGATCGCACAGGGATCATTCTGACAGTTGCGCGCATCGAGTTGCATCAGTACGACTGATTTCTGTTGATTCCGCCTGAGTCCAGCTGATTCTTCGTTGATTCTTCATCGATTCCTTCGTTTCTCGACCACACTAGGGGAGCGTTTACATATTACGTAGAATTAAAAGTGGGAGGACGGGGTTCGTGTTTCGTTACGATCTGTTATGCGTGGGGGGGGGGTATTTTTAACCCGATTACGTAACATGTTTAATTGCATGTATTTCTCAGGGTGGCCTGCTGGACTGGGAAACCGGGGAAACCCAGAAATGACCGGGAATTTTTTGGAGACTAGGGAAAAGGGGGAAAAGACAGTGCATTTATTTTGTGACTGGGAATTTTACAAATATTTAAAAGAAAAATCTAACCATTCAATTGATATATCACGAACTTCATGTCACATGATATATCATGAAATTTAAAATAAGTTTGATTTCAACTTTTTTTTAAACGTTAAGTTCAATTGTTGACTTTTTCAATTATGAAACCATTTTATGATATCTATTATGGAGCATTTTTAAAATGCAGTTTTGAAGACTTAAACAATACAGAATGAACAGCGTTTGAAATTAATATTTGTTGACAAAAAACTTCTGTAAATAAAAACTAATTAACAATTTCAAAAATGGAACTGTAGTTCAAGAATTCGAGATTGAATTGCATTCTTAATATTTTTTAACATTGAATAATTTACAGGTATTAAAGTTATAAATTTGAACTATTTCCATTTAACTTAGTAGGTAAACAAATATAAACGTCCGATTGAAAATTTATCAACTACTTTTAACACTTTTATTAAATTAAAAATAATATTCAAATATTGTTTCAGTCTAAAATATTCCATTTTTAACCCATTGGAACTGAAATTTTTTAATTAAAGAAAATAACAATTTTTCAGTGACTTAATACTTTTTGACTGTTCATTTAAAATAAACAATGATAAAAATAGAATATTCATAACTAAACAATTTGAAACTGAATTGTTTGAAACAGAAAGCCTTGAATCTTTCAAATTTCACAGAGTTAAACTTAAACTTTGAACGTAACAATGTTAATTTGAATTCTTCTATTTAAAAAACATTCTATTTTAAAGTAAAATTGTGTAATTTTAATGTACACAATAGTTAATCAATTATTTGAAACAGAATATAGATTTTTCAAGATTTTCAAAATAAAATTTGGAAGCTTGTTAAGGAGTTTGAAAGATTTTCAGGTAATAACAAAATTGTCCTAAATTCCTGGGAAAATTTAAAATTATTTTTTATTTTGAAAAATTAATTTTAACAGAAAATGACCAATAACAAATTTGTAGATTTTTCTTGAGTGCACAATTTTTGTGAAAACATAATTTGACGTATCTTTAATAGTTTGACCGTAAAATGGAATTTTTGATTTTTAATTATTTTTTATGCAATCAAAATTTTAAGTTTTCGATTTTTCAGGGAAATTCAAAAAGCTGTTATGATACTCCTATAGGAAATTCAAGAAGAAACATCTTTCTTTCCTTTACTTCTTTCGTATCATGAGTTGTTTGGCTGCAAATGTTAATTTTCGTTGGTTTTTTTTTTTTTTTTTTTTTTTTTTGAAAATGATATAAGTCTGACAACTTTCATTTAATCGGAAAATATCATGATGATAAATTGTTCAAATTTCCAAGTACCTAAAATACGCGTTCATAGAATTTTTGAATTTAAAAAAAAATGGTCTCAAAAATTTTCAAAATTCTCCAGATTTTCTACTTTTTATCCAAAATAGCTGGCTTTCAGCTTAGAACCCTAAAAGAGCATACCAAAGGCCAATCCAATCTGAAAATTCTTTCGAAAGTTATCGTGTTCAGAGACAGACTGACTTACAGACAGACACATTCGTAAGAACCTGTTTTTCGGGTTCAGGGGGTCTTAAAACGTGGACATTGGACAAAACCCCGGGGGTGGGGTGGGGGGGTCAAATTTTACACAAATATAATACATTCTCTGGAATAGGTAACATAATTCAGTTAAAAAAATCATTTTTCAAGCAAAAACGAAACGAATTATCAACAAAATATGTAGTAAGTTTTAAGCTAAAAAAATAAATTTTTAACGAAAGAATGGTTTTCTAACAAAGTAGTTCAACTGTCAACCAAGTAGTTCAACTTTCAACAAAATAGTAGAATTTTCGACCGAAAAAGATTATTTTTTGACTAAATTATTGAATTTGAATGAAAAGTATAGTTTTGAACTAAAAGAGATGAATTCTGATCCAAAAATATAACAGTATACTTTTCAATTAAAAAGAATTAACTTTCAACTAAAAATATTTCAATTTTTTGATTTGGTTTATAAACTCTTCCTGAATGAGGCACGTGAATTGCAAAAAAAGAAAACAGAAAAATGAATTAGGCTGAAGAAAATAATGTTTTGATAATACGATATCTACCAAGAAGACTAATTTTGTACAAAAAAAAACACAAATTTTCAACCAATTACTTGAATTTTTACCTAAGAAAGATCAATTTTTAACCGAAAACGGAATAATGAAATTTTCAGTTAAACAAATTAATTTTTATTTAAACAAAACATTTTTAACAAAATAGTTCGACTTTCAATCCAACAGTTGAATCTTAAAACAAAAGAGAATTTTCAACCAATACACATGATTTCTTAACGAGAAATGTAACAATTGATATTTCAACCAAACAATTGCATTTATACCAAAAAAATATCGAATTTCTACTAAAAAAAGGCATTTTCAACCGCTAACAATTTTTCAATAAATAAAGAAAAAGTATGCACAAAATTGTTGGGCTTTCAACAAGAGAATTGAAACTTCAAACAATTAATCAAATTTTCAAGTAAGAAGGCTAGGTTTCTATAAAAAAATTTTTTTTAACAAATTGCATGAATTTTTATCCAAACTGTTAAATTTTCAGCCCAAAAAGATGAATTTTCAACATACTTGTTGAATTTTCAACAAAATGATTTAATGATCAACTAAATAATAAAATATTCAATTGAAAAGATTAGTTTTCTATCAACAAAACGAATTTTCAACAAAATGTATTAATTTTCAACTAAATAGTTAAATTTTCAACAGAAGCGATGACTCTTCGGCAAAGTTGCTGAATTTTCCACAAAATAATTAAATTTTCAAACTAAAAACATGGCTTTTCAAACAAGAAGATCAACTTTACACTGAAAAGACAATTATTAAAAAAGTTTTATTTTTTAACAAAAATTGTAATAGTTGATATTTCAACCAAATTTTCTACAAAGCAGTTAAATTTTCAACAAAGGATGAATTTTTAAAAAATAATCGCATTTCAAAAAATATAATAAAATTTTTAAAAAAATTGTAACCACAGAAAGAGAATTCTTAACCAAAAATACAATAATAGATGGGTCAACCAAATAAAATGGATTTTCAACCAGAGATGAATCTTGGATGAAAAAAAATGGATTTTTACAAAGTTGTTCAACTTCAACAAGGTAGTTAAATTTTCAGCCAATAAAGATTAATTCTAAAAAAATGTAATGCTTGATACTTCTATCTAAACAGAGTTCAATTTTAATTTAAAAACATTTGTATTCAGCCAAAAAAGGCATATTTTCAACAAAACAGTTGAATTTTCATTAAAAAAGTTAATTTGTTGATCCCAAGCTAACTGAAGCTGACTCGCCCGAGTCTGCACGGAATCGTAGCGATTCCGAGTGATCCTTGGCGATTCTCACTGATTCCCGGTGTTTCTTCTGAATCTTACTGATGAACGCATGTTTCAAACTTTCAGAATCGATCTCTAAGATTCTACCGAATCAAGCTGATTCCCACATATTTCTGAAAAATCTTTTGACGAGTGATTGATTCTGAATCGATTCTAAGTGAGGAAAATCACTGATTCCTCCAGTGAACGGCCCCTCGCTCTTTGCATTAACATAAAAGTTTGAACAAAAAAAATTCAAAAATTAGCCCACACAAATCTCTTCAATATTTAATGCTGAATTTTCCTGAAAAAAAAAAAATCCAAAATCGGTTAAGAATTGCCAGCTACAAGTTATTTTGAACCTCGTTTTTTTGATTTCATCCCACTGTGGCGTCCGTCCGTCGGACGACTCAATATGGACATAGGGCCCAAAACTGATATAGGATCAAAAATCGACATAGGGCCCAAAATAGACATAAGGCCCGAAATTGTCATATGGCCCAAAATTGATATAGGTTCTAAAATTGACATAGGCCTCAAAATTAATATAGGCTACGAAACCCTTTTTTGTAGGCACATAGCTCATAATTTTTTGCTTGTAAAATCAATTATTTGCTTTAAAGTTGAACTACTTTGTAAAAAATGTATGCGCATGGAATTAATAGAACCCAATAAGAAACTCCAACTATTTTTGGGAAAAAGTTATTTTTTTTCTTTGAAAAGTCCACTATCATATTTTTGATACGGAATTCATCTCGTTTCGTTAAAAATTCTACTAAGAATTCGCCTTTTTTGCTCGAAAATTCAACTATTATTAAAAAAATTATTAATTCAGAAAATTATTAAACTATTTGGTTGAAAATCATCTTTTTTTAATAAAACATGTTTATGGTTGTAATTTGAACTATTTGGTTAAAAAATCATATTTTTCAGTTGGAAATTCAACTAGTTGGTAGAAAATTTATGTATTTTGTTGAAAATTAATCTTTTTGGGTAGAAAATAAATCTTGTTCAATTGAAGAATAATTTATTTAACTGAAAATTTATCGATTCCATTTTTGGTTAAAAACATATCTGTTTGGTTGGGGATTCAAGAATTTTGTTCAACAATTTTTTTTTGTAAAATTCAACTGATTGAAGATTTGTTTTTCTTTTTGTTGAAAAATAATGTTTTTCATTGAAAATTTATATATTTAATTTTTTCTTGATAGCTTATCTTTTTTATTTAAAATTCCACTTTTTGATTGAAAATTAATGTGTTTTGGTGAAAAATCGTCTTTTGGTAAAAAAATAATCTTGGTTGAACATTCATCTTTGTGGGTTGAAAAATCATCTATTTGGTTGAAAATGCCACTGTATTTGGTTAAATTTAAATCTTTTCAGTTAAAAAATTAACTATATTGTTGAAAATTCATTTCCTTCGCTTGAAAGTTTAAACATTTGATTATTAATGCAATTGTTTACTGAAAGTGAAGTGAATAAATTTTGACTTGAAATGTTAGCAATTTAAAGAATTGCATACTGAATTTAATATATTATTTTCACATTAATTTAATTTAAAAGAATGTATTCCCTATTATTTCCCTATTTTCATTAAAAATCACCCTGCTTCTCCTATTTTTAGAGAATTTTGGGCTGTGAAGTCTGATATTTCAATATTTATAATAATTCTTGATTTTTTACCGAATCTTTCAATTCATTTAACATGAAAAATGGAAAAAGCATTATTCGGTGGGAGGGGGGGGCATTCATTGCCACGAAAAAATGTATCACATACTTTATGAATAGCCCCAAACATCAATAAGTATTTATTTAAAAAATGTATATATTATTTTTAATTACGCATTTATCGTTCTTAATGAACAAAATAAATTTTAAAATACGTTCGGAAAAACCACAATCTTTTGAATAAATTCATAATTTTGTAAAATAGACTAGATTTATTTTACCCTTCCACTTTCTGAATCATATATCCTAACTCCCGCATCTTTTCCAGCTGACACTAGATATTCCCCTCCAGCACTCACGTCTAAAGAGTTCACCTCATTTTTTGGTTCTGAAAATAGATTTAATCAAATCTTAAAAAAAAATTTATTAGAATATATATTGATAAATTAAATGCCAAAATGGAAGTCATATTTAAACATAAGCAGGCCTGAGATTGCATGGAGGCCGCCACACTTATTTTTCAGAAGAGCACGACCACCGCACATTGGGGATGGAATGTTCAAAACCAACTAGGGGTCACAAATCTTTACCGAATTGAATAATTTTCTTTAGAAATGTTACTAATTGAATTTCGAAGAGACTCACATCGCCTAAATGTCAAAATTACTTTTTAAATTAGAAAACTTATGAAATCTCATCCCTGAACATTGAACATTGATTAATTTTAAAAAATTAATTTTAAAATTTAGGCGATGAGAGTCTCTTCAAAATTCAATTAGTAACATATCTAAGGAAAAATTATTCAATTCGGTCAAGATTTGTGACCTCTAGGTGGTTTTGAACAAAATTAGTGCTCTATCCCCACTGTGCACCGCACCACCATGGCTACGTGACGACCAGAAACCATCATCGGTCACTGCACGCCCATTACACAATCGTCGCAAAGCCCACGCTTACCACACCACCGCGCGCTCCGAAGACCAAATTACATCTGACTCTAAAATACCATCTGATTTTTAATTACACTTTTTTCGGTGAACTGTTTGAGTTTAACAGTTCTATCAGGATTTGAAAACTCCAGGGGTCGACCACTCTGATTATTCGTGTACCAGGAGTACATTCCCTAAAGAATATTCGGGAATAAAGAGAATATATCGGAATATTTGGGAATACAAAGAATATGAAGAATATGGGAATACGTAGGGATATGAGGGAATATATAGGAATATGAGGGAATATATAGGACTGTGAGGGAATATGCAGGAATATGAGGGAATATTTGGGAATATGAAACAATATTTCGGAATATATTTGAAT
>CAKNYM010053427.1:340138-351530 GCA_932195095.1 Andricus curvator
GCTGAATACTCAACCAAACCAAGTTAATTTTCTACTAAAATAATTAAATTTTCAACCGAAAAAAGTTGATTTTTTACCAAAAGAGATCAATTTTGAAGCGCAGAATTATCAAGAAAAAAGTTACATTTCAACCAAATAGTTGAACTTTCTACCAAGAAAGTCAAATTTTTAACAAAATACGTGAATTTTCAACCAAGTAGATAAACTTTCAACCAAAATATATGAATTATCAACAAAAAATGTAATAGTTAATATTATTTCAACCAAAAAACTCTTTAAATTGAAATTATTCACAGTTGCATTCAACCAAAAAAGACGAATTTTCAAGAAAAAAGCATGGCAAAAGTCCACGATTGTTCACGAGGTTTGAAAGTGAATTAATTTGTAAAAAATTTAACAATTTTGTACAAATGTCACACTTCTTGGTTGATAATTCCACTGTTTTGTTGAAAATTCGTCTTTTTGGCTTGAAAATTCAACAATCTGATTGAAATTTTTTTTCTTCCTTGACTTACAAATTTGTTTGGAAATTCATCTCCTTCTGTACAAATTTAACATTTTTTGGTTAAAAATGCAACTGTCTGGTTAACAATTACATAATCTGTTTCGGATGATAATTAACTTTTTTGTTAAAAATGCAATTGTTTTGTAGAAGATTCGTATTTTTGGCTTAAAAATTTAGCGATTCGGTCGAAAACTTAACTTTTTGGTTAAAAATTTATATATTTTGTTGAAAATTCGTCTTTTTTGCTTGAAAATTCAACAATTTGATTGCAATTTTTTTCTTCCTTGACTTACAAATTTGTTTGAAAATTTATCTCTTTCTGTACAAATTCAACATTTTTTGGTTAAAAATGCAACTGTCTGGTTAAACATGAATCTGTTTTGGATGAAAATTAACTTTTTTGTTAAGAATTCAATCTTTTTGTAGAAGATTCGTATTTTTGGCTTAAAAATTTAGCGATTCGGTCAAAAATTTAACTTTTTGATTAAAAATTTATATATTTTGTTGAAAATTCGTCTCTTTAGCTTTAAATTTCAATAATTTGATAGAAAGTTTAACTATTTGGTTGAAAATGTAAATATTTTGATAAAAATTCGTCTTTTTTATAGAAAATCAATTTTTTCTACTAAAAGTGCAACTGTTTGGTTGAAAATTAATCTATTTTAGTTCAGGATTCAAGTATTTTATTGAAAATGTACTTTTTTTGGTAAAATCATACTGTTGTTCATTTTAAATCGAAACTTTTTTTTATGAAATATGAACTATTACATGTTTCGTTGAAAATTCATCTTTTTAGGTTGAAAATTCAGCTCCTTGCTGAAAGTTGAACTCCTTCCTTAGAAGTTAATTTTTTTATTGAAGATTCATAATTTTAGTTACAAATTCGTATTTTTATATAAAAAGTGATTTTTAACTGAAAATTTGGCTCAAGACGATCTGAAGGTACCACATCATACCTGGCGTTTCAAAGACCCTTTGCTATTGTCTTGCTCTGGATCACCCAGACGATCGAGCTCGATGCTCGACGGAGCGCTGTGGTTCTCAACCGGCGGTTTCTATATTACGCTTCAGTGATACATTTAGATTTAAATTGAATCGTTAATGTGTTGTAATGTTTGGGTAACTGCAATGCAAAGTAACGTACGTTACTGCACGTTACTTTTAAGAAATTTGTTTATGATATTTATACTAAATTAAATGTCTTAATAAATAAATAATTATTTTTATTAAATAAGTAAATTTAATAAATAATTAAGTTTAATTAATAATTAAATGAAATATATAATTATACAAAAAGATTGGAAAGGGGGGGAAATTGCGAAAAAAAACGTTTGTTTAGGAACAGATTTTAAAAACAGCACTTTTTGACAAATATGTATGGAGTGTAATTGTCAATGAAACATGAGGGTTTTTTTGTTTATTAATTAGAGAAATTTGTAAACATTTTCATACTTCTCTAAAGAAGAATATTGTTTACAATCTAACATGTAAAATGGTTATTAATTTCCTTATTAAAAAAAAAACAAAAAAAAAGGAATGCATGCTTCATTAACAAGTGGAGGATTAGGCCTACTGGGGATAACCACGTAAAAAAAACGCGCCTTCAGCTCGACCTCCATGGTGGTTGAGAGCCACAGCGCCCCGTCCAGCTTCGAGATCGAGTCCAGCGCAGAACAATAGCCAAGGGTCGCTAAGGCGCCAGGTATGATGTGGTACTTTAGTTCAATTTTTTTAGGAATGAAATAAATATATATAAACTAACAATTATTTAAATAAAATTTGTTTTAATTCATCTTTTTAGTAGAAAATTAATCATCTTGGTTGAAAATTTAACTATTTGGTTAAAAATGTATGTATTTTGTTAAGGATTAATCTTTTTGGTTGAAAATTGAACTAAAAAATGGGGGTACGTGATATCAAATTTCAGGGGGAAAAATCTACTTAATTTATATACATACGCCCCCTAATCTGCCATTGAGACCATTTTCCGGTAAGTTGTAATTTGTTGAATTCGCGCACATATTATTTTAGCCAATTAGCGAAAAAGATGAAACATTTTTTTCAAGGTAAAGTAACGGAACAGTGTCACTAGCAAACAATAGCAAAAAATAGTGTATTTAGTTTAATTTTTTTTTAAATAGTAGCAAAATAGTGTCTCTAGATACCAACGTTGGGATCACTGGACAAAAGGCACCAGATAAAAAGTTATACGAATACAATCGGTGAACCGAAGGTAAGGAATCGGGGAATTGGGGAATACAATATTTCAGAATATTTGTGAATATTTAGGAATATGTAGGAATATGAGGGAATATTTGGGAATATCAAGAATATCAAGAATATTTGGGAATATAAAGAATATCAAGAATATTTGGAAATATTGAAGGAATATATGGGAATATTTAGTGAGTTATGTTATGGTTGTTACCCCTTTACGAAAAAATTTTATAGGAAATTCACTATAGACCTGTAATGATTTTCCTGTAATGTATTTATAGTAATTTTTTTACAATTCCTGAAAAATCATTATAGAAAAGCATTATAAGAAATTACAAACGAATGATTCATTTATTTACGGAACATAGGATTTCAAATTATTTCAAGAGAGTTCTAGAGATGTAAAAAATTTTAAGTGCTATGAAGGATCTTGCAAAACTGCAAAGAATTTTATACATTTTTAGTCATTTTAAAAGATTCGAAAGAAATTCAAGAGATTTACAAAATTTCAAGGAATGCCAAAGAGTTGTATAGGATTTACAAGGATTTCCAGGTATTTGAAAGAATTTCATCAAATTTAAGGGATTTTATAAAATCTCCAACCATTTTAAAGGATTTATGGAATTTTATAATATTAAAAAAATTTTAAGCTATTTCAACAGATTTTGAAGAATCTCAAGAGATTTCAGAAAACTTTATATGATTTTTAAAGATTTTAAGCTCGATTTTAAAAATCTTCTAGAGAGATTTGGTAAATAAATAAAATGAAATATAATTTCAAGGGATTTTAAGGTATTTCAAAAAATGTCACAAAATTTAAAGGATATTATTGAATTTCCAAAGATTTAAAAGATTTCCAGGAATTTCAAAGATGTCTAGGGATCTAAATGGTTTCTCACAAATTTGTAATTAATATGTTTAAGGGATTTCAAATCGAATTATTTTAAAGGATTTATGGGATTATAAAGATTTTAAGCTATTTCAACAGATTCCAAAGAATTTCAAGAGATTTCGAAAATTTCAAGAGATTTTAAAAAATCTTGTAGGATATATAAAGATTTTAATCTTGATTTTAAGGGATTACTGGAGAATTTTGAAAAATAAATTAAATGAAATAAAATTTTAAGGAATTCCTATAGCAATCCCAAAAATTTGTTCAAGGTGTTTAATGAAATTTACAAAATTTAAAGTATTTTATTATTGAATATCCAAAGATTTCAAAAGATTTCAAAGATTTCTACTTATTTAAAGGGTTTTTCAAGATTTCCAAAGATTTCATGGATTTTAAGAGTTTGAAGAAATTTCTTCAGAACTTTCGGGAACAAAATAAATTTTATTTTAAGGGATTTCCACGGGTTTCAACGATTTCAAGGGATATGTAGGAATTAAAAAACTCTCAAAGGAATTTAAAAATTTGAGATTACTTTAAAAGATTCCAAACAATTTTATAAGAGTTAAAAAATTTCAAGGAATGTAAAATAATTGTATAGGTTTTCCAAAGTTTCCATGGAATGCAAAAGAATTTCACAAGATTTAAGGGATCTGATAGGACCTCGATCTCCAAATATTTCAAAGATTTTAGGGTATTTTTCAAGGGGTTTAAATATTTTCAAAGGTTTTCAGAAGGAATTAAAAGATTTCAAGGGACTTTTAAGGACTTTATCTACTTTTTATAATAATTCCGTCAATATTTTTCTATTATTTATTTCTATGCTGAGTATCCTATAATCATTTTCTATACATAATAATTTGTCACCATGAATTTCCTATAACCTCAACAACGAAAAATCATAGGAAATTCGTCATAGGAAAATCATTATAGGCCTATACTGATTTTCTTATTTTTTTTTATAAGGGCAGTTTGTAAGTTCACATGGAAGTCGCTTTAATTCCTTTTTTTGATCTCAGTTTTTTGTATTATTTAATGTACTTTTTAGAGTTTTTTAAAATACTGCATATTATTATTATATAAATAAATAATGAATATATCATTTTTTCAAGACCCCCCCCCCTTCGGTCAATAACTCAGGGCCTGCCCACATATTTTTTGAGTATCTCCGACCTGAACATAAGTATCTTAAATTTTCAAGAAAGAATTATTAAAAATACAGTGATTAAATTTGTAATCAAAATACCCTCAATAAAACGTGTAAATTCGTGTGTACTAGTTTTGCACATAAAAATACTTCCACAGGCACTCGAAGCGTAAAAAATTTCTGGGTGAATTGGATTAAATCTGCAACACATAACCGGAAATGACGTTTCCAATGAACTTCTGACCGTTACTCCAAGTTCACCTGTTTGGCCATTTCGAACCTGAACTTCGAAATAAGTAAATTTGAAAAATTTAATATTATATATCAATACAAACTGACCTAAAAATATAAAAATATTCAAAAATGTATTGAATAAAATCACCTGAATTGCACCTGAACCGAAAGTAGTCGCTATGACATCTCCATCTTTCGAAAAACGTGCACTGTACATACCATTGAAATTTTCAGGTATTCGAACTTCGTGTGAAATGTGTGTTCGATTTTTTGTGCTCTCGACATTTTCTCGAGTTTTTTGGAACCAGTTATGACGTCTTTGGATTTCCATTTCAGAAACTTTCTTTTCAGTTAAAAAATCAATATGTCGCCCTTTTTTTTCCTTCCTTTCCGTCATTTTTCTCTCCTAGAACAAATTTAATTTTTTGATAAGGGAACGGCCGTTAATTACGTCGGGATGAATTTTTAACTTTTAGACCCCTGACCCCCTATTGTAACGATTTTTAAGTTTATTATGACACCCCCTTGGCCTATGTTAGATTTTTTAAAATCATGATATAAAAAATGTATCAATCATTTTTACGTAAATAAGATTTCAAGGGATTTCAAAAAATTTGGAAGATTGCTACTGATTTAAAAGTTTCTAAACAGATTTCGAGGGATTTTGAGGTATTTCAAAGGACTACAAAGTATTTCAATGTATCACAAAATTTTTACGGAATTGAAAGAGATTTTTCAAACTTTTTGGGGATTTCATAAGATTTCAAAGAATTTCAAGAGATTTTGAAGGATGACAAAAGTTTTAGGGTAGGATTTGAAATTTTTTTAAGATTTCAAGAATTTGAAGAAATTACCTAGTACAATTTCAGAGAAAATCTCAATTTTTCAAGAGTTTTTTCAATATTTCAAGGACTTTCAAGGAGTTCAATTAGATTTCCAAAAATTATAATGGATTTCCAAGGATTTCAACTGATACCCAAGGATTTCGACAGATTTTGTGGGATTTTAAGGAATCAAGAACAATTCCCCAGGATTCGAGGAATTTTAAGGTCTTTTAAGAGATTTCAAGGGATTTTAAGAGGTTTTAAAATACTTCAAAATAAGTCACGGGATTTCATAAGATTTAATTTGATACCGACGTATTTTCACGAAGATTTCCAATTATTTTAAGAGATTTTAATGGATTTCAAAAGATACCTGAATATATATCCACGGATTTTAGAGGATTTCGTGAGATTTCAAAAGATTTAAAAGAATTTCACAGGATTTCCGAATATTATAAGGGATTTTGATTTTAATGTATTTTAATATATTGTAAGGAATTTCCAGAGATTCAAAAGGATTCTCGCGGATTTTAAAGATTTCAATAAATCTTAAAGGTATTTCAAAGATTTCTAGGTAGCCCCTAAAATTTAAAATAGTTCATGGAATTTTAAGGATTTTAACCGATTTTGAGAGATTTTAAGGGATTTCTACGGATTTTAAGAAATTTCAAAATAATTTTCGAAATTTGAAAGGATTTTAAAGGTTTCATGTAATACCGACGTAATTTTACGAATTTTGAAGGATATCACAGGATTTTAATTAAATTTTAAACGATTTTAATAGATCCGAATATTACAAAGGATTTCAAGAGATTTTGAGGAATCTTAATGGCTTTTTCACGATTTTAATGGATTCTAATATATTGTAAATGATTTCAAGATATTTAGAGAGATTCCCACAGATTTGAAAGATTTTAATTAATTTTAAAGGGATTTTAAAGATTTCAAGGGATTCCATAAGAGTTTGACATATTTCAGACTTTTAGGGGATTTCCACGGAGCTCAATCGTTTTAAATACGTTTCAAAAGATTATTTCCGATATCCATCGAATTCGAAGGATTTCAAGAAATTTTCTGATAATATACAAAGTTCGTGTTATAAATAATAATTATTACCTTAATTGTAAACCTTCCAAAAAATTCTGCTGTGTTTGTAGCATTCTCTGCTGCTATTTTTGCAGCGCTAACACCAGAAGACTGCGCTGCCTCCACGGCTGGAAACAATTTTTTCAAAATTAGAAACAGTTTCAAAGATTTTTTATTCGAAACAATTTACTGGTTTTTAGTTTGTATTAGATTAATTGGAAAGACCTTTATTATAGACCCCTAACCTGTTTCTGGTGAAGAAAAAACCTCAAGTTTACTTCCCTTTTTGTCCCCACGTTTTCGAACTAATTGTTGACGAAGTTTCTGCTTTTCTTTTTCTGTCATTTTTTATTGCATAATTTTAGCTAATTATTAACTTCACAAGCAGGAGTAATGATCAAAATAAAAAATTCTTCTAGACTTTCTCTGAAGCAGGCAAGTAACTTTTATAGTGTTAATTCAGCTACGAAGTGAAGCGATAGCAAATAGAGTATGTATTATCAAATTTTGTTTTTATTCGCGAAATTTAAAGTTACATATCAAAATTACAGGAAAAACTAGACTCTAAATTTATAATCTATAAACATTTCAAAAAACAGCCAAATCTTTCAGCGCTCAAGTATTTTAGTGTTTCAGATTTTTGTTAGTTCAAGCGATTCACATTATTGAAAAAAATTATTTTTCTGTAGATTACAAGGTTGTGCAAGCTTAACAACAATGAATTGAAACAATATTTTATTTTTTTTCAGTTAGGCATGCAGTTTCCTGAAATATGAAAATTTATTTTTGTCTACTTAAAAATTCGATTAACTTTCTAGGCGCCAAATTAAAAGATTGGACTAAGTTTCTGTATATATAACATAGTGAAATTCCCAGTTATTTATCATTTTGCCATTCATTATCATTGGAAAAATATTTATTAAATATATATGTATACAATATTTCTAAGACCTCGTATATAGAGTAATATTAAAAAAATATTAAAAAATTACAAAAACTTTTTAACAACGCGGAAAGAGATTAAGAAACATTATTTATTACGCATACATTTTTTAGGGGTATATATTTTTACTGAATTTCAAATTTTGTCGGAAAGATGCATAGAACTTCGAGGTCGAAAAATTTCAAAATTATCAAACACATAAGTTCGGTAGCGATTGGGAATTTTTGAAATTCAAGTTCGTCTTATATTTTTGAAACCTCTCACAGCATCGTAAGATCTCGCATTGATGAAAGGTCAAGTGGTCGATATGAGATGTTTACATTGCGTGATCTATTGAACCCAACATCAATTTGGAAATAGGATAATTGTTCATCCTTTGACGATTAAAAAAAATTATGAGTAGCGATAATACCTTCAAGTTCACGGATTTCAAGGCTGGAGGGGCCCCCACCTCAACCGCGAGTCGTCGGGTGATTTTTGTCAAGCGAAGTTTATTGGTTACCCCGGCCTTGTATCGATATGCGCGCTGTAAGAATGTGTACGCATTTGCGCATTATGCACATCAGTGTTTTTCAAGTATTTTGTTGACGTTTGACGTGACAAATATAACATTTCCTGGAAATAGTACAATTTGCCAACTAAAAATCATTATAAAAGAATCAAAAAACGACTCAAATATTTCGCGGAGTATTGAGTATTGTAGCATGACGTCACGATCATGGTAGGATAGGTGGAAATGTCAGAAAGGTTAGCATAGTTGGCACATCTTGACATGGGAATGCATACGCCTTTTTGGAGAAAACATTCTAAACGTAAAAGTAAGTTATAAAGGTCTGAACAATAATATTTTTCAAGTGTAGAATGCATTTGCGCAATTCTGTTTCACCCTTTTATCGGTTAAAGACCTTTCAGTTTCACGAAATACAATCAACTATCCGAAATTTGAAGTTAGTGTATCAGATCGATTTGATCAGAATCGAGAACTCTAACCTCAAATTTTGGATATTTTATTTTATTTCGTGACACTGAAAGGTCGTCATTCAACCAAAGAATCGAAAATGGCTGAGAAAATACATTCTACACTTGGCAAGTATTACTATTCGTACATTTATAACTTCCTTTACGTTTAGAATATTTTCTCCAAAAAGTCGTCTGCATTCCCATGACGCCATGCTTAGATACTGAATTCAAACCAACGAGGGCTTCCCGCTCTTCGGGCGCAATTTGAAATAGCCCAGCATTGATGACTTGAAATAGATAAGCCTTTAAAAAGGTGGGTCTTGAAATATGCAAGAGTTCACTGTACTTACAATTAATTCTGCTGCAAATTCCTGATTTAAATATTTTACCAACATCTTTGTTTCGTTTCTAACATCCCGGTAAGAAGACTTGCATTGAAAAACATTCTAAAATTTCTTGTTCAATGGTAACGTGACAATTTTTTGATCCTTTTCGATACTGTTTTTGTCCTTGTGTTTTGAATCCCCATAGCTGTAACAGTTATCTCTTAAAGTAAATTCCTTTATCGATATTCTTATTTACTGTTTTTCGAAAAATAATGACGCAAAAAGCATGTAAAAACACAGGATTCATCATTTAACGTTGTCAAGATTGATTTCTGCACAGTTAGCTGTGCTGAAAACTATATTTTAAATTTGTTTATCATAATTTTTTTTTAATTGATCAAATTTGAATAAAGCGAGAGTTTTGTGATAAATTTATATATTGTTATGCGCAATCCTACTAGATTTTGTAAATTGTATGATTTTTAGGCGCCGTATAATGCGTTAAACGAAACTGGTGTTTTTCCCAAATAGCACACTTCCCGAAAAAACCAGATCTGTCGCAGATTTAGACCTATGCTTTTCCCGAAAAAACCTGGGACAGACCTAGTTTTTTCGGGAAGTGTGCTATGTGGGTTTAGTTTATTTTTTTTAAGTTTGGCAGCTCCGGCCAGCTTTGAAAGGGATTGAAATCTAATTATTTTCTCTGCCTAAGGTAGATGTCCCAGTAATCGGGACGGTCCCAGTAATCGTGAGTTTTGAAGTTTGAACGCCAGAAGTAAGTATTTTGCGCATAAAAGTACAATCCTAAAATATTTTAAAGTAAGTTTGAACAGTGCTTGTTGCGGAAACCAAATTAGTTTTTTTTATACAAATAGTGCACATGGGTAAAAAAATTAATTTGTATTGCCGGTGGCGATGAATCACGAAACGTGGAAATTAGCTTAACATTTAGGTTAGGAAAGGCGTTTCTTTGCTTAAGCTTTTAATATGTCAAGAAATTACTTGATCGGGACGAAAATTATTTTTTTGTGATAAAAAATAATTTTTGTTTCATAAAATTAAGTAAAATCTTCATTCAGTACCTTCTCGTTCGAGAAATATCGGTCACGATTATAGGGACGTTTCAAAAGCATAGTTGCTCGAGTAATCGTGACCGGTCACGAAGACTAGGACGACTCTGTCAAAATTCTATTTCCATATTTCATTACAAATAATAATTTAATTAATTTCAAAAAGGCGTGAAATGAAATCGGAGAACTAACTTGTTACTGTGAGCAGTAATCGTAATATAAATTAGTGCTTAAAACTGAAAAAGGTGGTGTAAGATATTGGCATGACTTTATAGTGATTTCATTATCAATTTTTCAGTCTATTATGATTTTTCAGTGAAGTTAATATTTATTGAGTAGTTTTTCATTAACTAACATTAATCTATACTGCATAATATAAAGAAAAATGTGTAATAGATATATAATTATTGATAGTGTTAATATTTTGACAACGTAAGCAGAACATAACCTCCAAATACACATGATTTTTTTAGTCACTGCAATTTATCGAATTGGGCCATTGTGTTTATAATTTATGTTGCAAAAAGTTAATTATACAAATTACCAGTGTGTAAGTTTTTGTATCCAGAAATACACTTGAAATACACCTCCAAATCACTAAAAACTGATTTCAAGAAAACTTAACCTTTTTGACGGAGACTGGGACAACGACTCACGATTACTAGTGCATGGCAGATTTGGAAATCACGATAACTGGGACATCGGTGCTTTTTGACTGTTAATTGTTTATAAATAAAAAGCAATATTAAATATAATGTAAAAAAAAATTTTATAATATTCGAGGATGTTTAATGCTTCGATCAGTACCAATTATTTTTTATAAAATCCTCCCAAACAATTTTCTAAATGTTTGAAGTAAATGAAATCTCTTATGGTCACGATTACTGGGACGTTTACCCTAATTGGGAATTCAAAAAAGAAGGACAGAAACGGTACTCATGGGGATTGCAATTTTCATTACTTTTGAATGCAAGCCTTTTTATCGGAAATATTTGTAGCTAGATTAAGGATAAATATCGCTGGTTTAGCATTACATTTTTTTCCGTGTACTATACTGTCAGGTACTCAGAGAGTGCACATTTCTATGAGGCCGGTGAGAGCTGGAACAGGCGAATCGGGTTTTTAGAGGGGGCAGATTTCTATGGGACTGGGGAGAGCTGGAAAACACGAATCAGGTACTTAGAGGGGGCA
>CAKNYM010053427.1:351540-377449 GCA_932195095.1 Andricus curvator
ACTTAGAGGGGGCACACTTCTATAAGGTTGGGGAGAGCTGGAAAAGGTGAATCAGGTACTTAAAGTGGACAAACTTCTATGAGTCTGAGGAGAGATAGAAAAGGCGAATCCAATACTTGAAGGGACACATTTATATCAGGCTGGAGGGAGACTGGAGGCATAAAAAGTTCACTATTTCGCAAGTTAGAAAAGTTCTGTAAATAGAGCATTATATGGATTATAAAACATTTGAGTCAGTAACATAAGTTTTAAAAATGGTCTAAAAATAAAAATTAAATGTGAAATCCAGAGATACAACAAAATAGACGTTGCAAAATTAATATCTACTAATGTTGGCTGTACTTTACTTAGTTTACTTACAATCAGTGAGAAAAATACTTTAGTTAATTGAGAATTTTTTAAATTAATGGTCCAATTTACGGCTTTTTGGCATGTATATACATCCGATATGTTTTAAAAAAATATTAATTTTTATTCTGTTAGTTTGAAGATCCAAATATAAGAATACTTTAATTTTAAAACAAGTTTAGAATTGGTTAATTTTTAACGCTGCATGTTTGAATTCAGTAATTTCGAAAGCTTCCAATTAGAAATCATATAATTTTCAACGTTTCTAGAATGATTAAAATTTAAGGGATCAACATTTAAAATTTGTCAATTTCGAACGGCGAAAATAGAGCTTTGAGTGTCACCTGATACTACGTATATGATAGAATATACCTAATAATAATTTTCATAATCTTTAAAACTTTTAAAATTCAAATGTAAAATAACAGTTTTAAATGCAAAATTCTGATATAGTTTAACTTTTAAGGCCTTGACACTTAACCTTATTAGCTTCGAAAGCTTAAATTCGAAAATTTATATTTTTTTTATGTTTCTAAATTTTTAAATGCATTATATTTGAACTTCTTTAGTTATGCAGGTTTTCAATTTCAAATCGCACAATTTTGTAGGCTACTACTTTGAATTTTGCAATTCTGAATTTTTTTCTCAGATATATTGTCCAAGTTTGTAGTCCTTTTAAGAATTAACTTATATAGGTGGCATTATTTCTCAACTTCCCCAAAATAAAAATCGATCGGACTCCTTGGAAACATCTCACTCTCACGCACTTGAATGACATTATTCATTACTATCTTTTTCAGCTTTTATATTTTAAACAAAATTGTATTTTTTAGTGAGATTTGGATTCGCCAGCTGTCTGCTAGATACTTCGTTATTCAATGAATCATTATTCTGATTGGTTAAACACTTTTCAGGACGTGACGTTTCAAGGTCGCAGAATTTTCGAATACGCATTTCAATGCTTTTTCTTCAATATTTTTTTCTCGAAAGTAAAGTATTCCAAATATTTTTTGGATGCACTCAGCTTTTCAGAATTTTATACCGTATTTAAAAAATATATTATCTAAAATTCGTGCAACGACCCCATTTCGACATTTAATTTTTTTTGTAATATCGACCATTCTTGTCTTTTTTATCTCAGAAGAAAAATTTTTTTTTGTAATTTAAAATTGTTACTTGCTTAAGATTTTAATTTGAAAACGTTCATAGATATGTCTTTAGTCTTACATTTAGTTAATTGTACATGTAAGTTTCTCAAATATTAGCAACATTTAATTGAAGATTTAAAAAATGTTACTATTTAGAATTCAACACTATTCAAATTACAATATTTTAATAGCAAGAGTCCATTATACTTAGTACTTAAAAATGTGTTCTTATAGATTTCTTAATTTTGTATGTTTTCAATATCGAAAGTAAAAATTAATTATGAAATACTATGGTCACAAAATGAAGAATTTAGAAAAGTCATATACTTCAATTCATTTCTCAAAGACGTTATTCTCTCATATATTCATATCTATTTCTACAAACTTAAACCAATTTGATACTTCAAGAAATAATAATAAGATACTCAAATAACTATAAATCTTGTTACACTTTTATTTAAGTAATTACAAAGTATCGTATGCGTGTCTGACTGTTCGACCCGTTTTCTACTTAACGGATTTTCATTGGCTGGAAATAATGAACAAAATGGTTTTGGATGGAGCTTTAAACAAAATATTTAATCATATATTTTACTCCAATAATACTGTTAACAATAATATCCTCTGATATTTTTTGTTTCAAATTTATAACGGATATATTTTCTTGATATGCTCCCTTGGGTTACCCTCAATTAAAACAATATCGAGAACAATATATATTAGGCAGTTTCGAAATTTTTTTATTTTTGAAAATGTCATTGCCTAAAATTTTCAGCTTTTTAGCAATCACTGATACCTGTCCTTTCCGATGAAAAATCTAATATACATTTAATTAGAGTAATGTATCGTAAAATATGATTTTTATATATTTTCAAGTTTAATCTCTTTTGAATTTGATTAGGTTGACGACGAAACCTGTTTGCTAGTAATTTGTTGCTATTATTAATTTAAATCTAGGCATGCAATAAATATAAAATTAGGAAAACATAATGACAGTGGAAAACCCGTAGTATGAAAAGTTGGAGACTTTATGAATTTTAATTAGTTTGATGTCTTCAATTATTTACATATTTTTAATATAATTTAAAAGTTATCCACTTTATTATTTTTTCCAAATGTGAATCGAAATGTGTTAATTTTTCGAGGAAAAAAATGCTCGTAGTCACAACAATTATTTGGCTCGCATGAAACTTACAGGATGTCTTCCTCATAGAAGTACAAATTTTTAAAAACATGAAAGAAAAGTTTAATATCTTAGTCGGGTCAACAGCAATAAAGATTTTTTTTATTTGGATTTTTGAAGAACGATTTGTATTTTTTCGAAAAACAAGCTCCAGGGTTTAATTTCTCATAACTTTGTCATAATTACCTCTGAAAAATGTGTGCCTACTAGAAAATGTTTCTTAATCTTTTCCAGCGATACTAAAAAGTCTCAGTAATATTGCTGTATTATTTTTACATCAATTTTTAGATATTACTGGATGTTGGTTGAAAAATTGAGAAAATCAGGGGATTTAACTGAAATTCTGCTCAAATCTGCTAAATGAATATTGGTCGTGGCCAAAAAGGTGCGAAATTTTGACCATGCACATTATCAAAAAAATTCCACCACCAACTAAAGTAGCTTTTTTCATTAATGGATAATGTTTGCGATTACATTACGATTACATTCTTATTGCGACACTCGTACTGGACAATTAGGTTATACAGACTGTTCTCTTTAAATTATGAAACGATTAAGGCAAAATGGAACGTAATATAAGAATTAGGTATGTTTCTAGATATAATGTTAATAAAAAACCACAAGTTATTTTTAATTACTGAACATAGACAAACATACAGACACATGGACACCAAAAAAATTCATGATTTTCGGAATCTACGAGAGCCAAAACGAAAAGATCCGTTAAAAACTAGAGAACGAAAATTTGAACGATTCCATTACACTTTCATACATGAGAATGTAGAAATTTCCAATCTCAACTGATGTGTGTAGGATTATTTTTGAAATTAATGCGTTGCAGTTATGTGCACCTTCCCGATCCAATTTTGTATAAGAAAAAAATTTAAAGTTAATTTTGTCGACTGTGTTACCACCTAAAACTTAAGTCAAAATAGAACAGATGTATACACTGTATACAAATTTGTATCGTATGTAATTTTGAAACTATTTTGAAAAAACTGTTTAAACTACGACCCCGAGGTTTGGTATTCGCCCAATAAATTAACCACTAAGGATCATCGGAAAATAATGGGACCCTTGGGAAAAATCTGCTTTCTATTTAAATTCCAAATTTTGAGCAAGCAATCATTCGTAAAGAAAGGGGAAGGGATAGGAAAATTAATGTATGAGAAAACTTCTATCCTGGAACCTTTTCTTTTAGTCCTTTTTGTCGGGTGTGAATTAAATTAAAGTTCTTGGAATGTAGAAATGAGATAAGAAATAAAGCTATATCACATTCTTATTTTTGTGAAATCCGTTGTTCAAGATTAAGAAAAATTACAATTTTTCTAAAAAAAAAACCCACGCCTACGAAACCCTTACTTGAGATTAGTTTGTTGTAATTTTTTTTGTTTAAAATATGCATGGTCAAAATTTGACAGCTTTTTGACCACGACCAACATACATTTCTTGCACCCTTTTTTCCTACAAGTTATAATAAGAATGTATTATACTTCTATTTGTTTCTGTGAGTCAATGCACGTTAACCTGTTATCGCTTTAGTGCTCGCTGTAGTGTGTTTTTTTCTGCATATGTTAAAAATATCTTACGTCTACCCGCAATCAGTATATTTGATCGGAATGTTAATTGTATAATTTGATGCATTTTCCGTATTCTTATCAAAATCATTGAAAATGTTTTTGAAAACCTTTTTCTTGGTCGAAAAATGAAATATCAGTCGCGGGGGAGACCCAAAAAGGTTGGTATTCTGCCCAAAACTCCAAATCAGTGCACTCTCGAAAGTTCATTGCCTCACTACCCGATTCGGGTAGTGTTTCTAGGTGGATATTTACTACCAATGTGGGCCCACCACACCCACGACGGGCCAACAGCACGCAGGTATTCCTGAACGGTTACCCATCCAAGTACTAAACGCGCCCAACAATGCTTAACTTCAGTGATCTTACGAGAACTGGTGTTTTCAGCGTGGTATCGCCGTTGGCGATTTTTGGCGATTATCCACATCATAGCTTTAAAAAATGCACAACATGCGCCACAGAGTTATTTAATTAAATTACTGTATGGTTTTCCTTGTTGTAACCTGAAATAAACTTGTATTCCTGATTTAATCCAGGTGTATACTTTTTAAAAAAATTGTCATTTTTCTTATTCTTGACTCACTGATATCACGAAAATAAAAATGTAATATAGCAAATTTTATTTCTTATCTCATTTCTACGTTCCAAGAGCTTCAATTTAATTCATACCTGAAAAAATAGGGCTAAAAGAAAAGGTTACAGGATATGAGTCTTCGTATACATCAATTTTCCTATCCCTTCTCCTTTCACCACAACAAATATTTATGCTAACTAAAAACGGTTTCTGGGTCTCGTCCGGCACCATTAAAACGTTTCAATAATTCCTTTATTTTTACTTACTTTGAACTTGCTTTTTTATGATTTCCTTTATATGTATGAATAGAAGAACGTATATATATATATATATATATATATATATATATACCATTAAACCATTTCCCTTTCAGGGTAGGCGTGACACTACCCGATTCGGGTAGTGTTTCTAGGGTTTTCTTGTAGTTATAAATAACTACAATATAATAATAATAATATATAATAATAATTGTATAATAACACATTTCCTTTATTTTCTGTTCCATTGACACGTAAGTGCTATCAGAAGAAAATTTAAATACATAAAGATATTTGTATTTTGTATTTATTCAAGAAAAGTCCCTAGGGCTAAATAGCCCTCTAAAGAACAGGATAATACAGGTCATTACAAATTTGTGCAAGCACTGATCGACAGAATACTTGATTAATCTTATAATCTAATCTATAAACTAAATAAAATAAATAAATAGAGTCGACCTCAGAATACGTATCAAATTACGTATGAGATTAATGCGTAGTAATTAACATTAGGTGATTAATTGGTAGCTCTTGTGCATGTTAAGGTAGAAATAAAGAGGGAACAACTGGATGTAAAAGAAATACTTTGCAAAAGTTAATGAAAACAAAAGGAAATTCGAAGATAAAATGTTCAAGAACTAAATATGAGAGTTTACCAATGAGTAATTTCAAGAGTTGGGTTAGGAGTATTGTACAGAAATTTGAAAAAGAGATTCTTAAAATGATGCAGGGAAGGTGCATTTCTAATATCGTATGGTACTTCATTCCATAACCGGGCACCCCATACTATAAATGATCTTTGAAGCTGACACGTTCTGTGAAAAGGAATCTTAAGGATTTTATGTCTTTTACGAAGCTTAGAATGTGCTGGAAGGTCTGTATCTACAAATTGGAATAGGTTGAATAGATACTCAGGAGCTTTGTTCTGAAAAAGAGTGTAGAGAAAATTACCCATGAAGAATTGTCTCCTCTTGGCAACATTAAGCTCGTATTTACGCAAATTGTAGATAAAACGGACACAGACATTTGACGCACGCTCAAGCTTTAAATTTAAATCGCCGGTCAAATCATCATATACTGAACAACCGTAGTCAAAATGGGGCAAGATTAAACTCTTAACCAAAAGTATCCGAGTAGAGGTGGGTAAAGAGTCCTTATTCCTATATAGTTGTTATAGAATTCTGTATGTTTTCCTTGAGATACTCTGTACCTGTTCCTTCCAGGACAAGGTACGGTTATGGAAATATCCCAGATCTTGAACCACTTCCGAAAAAGGGATAGTAAGATTCTTGATACGAAGAGGTGGAAATGATGCCAGTGTTTCAAGCGACGGAGATGAAGTAGGTCCGACAACAATTGCCTGAGTTTTGTCCGGGTTAAGAGTAAGTCCATTCTTCCAGGCACAGAGGATAACGCGATCGATATCCTCTTGGACTAGAACAAGTAATCTACTTAATGAAGATATTGGTCCCGATAAGTAGATTTTGAAAGCGTCAGCATATTTGTGGTATTTGCAATGTTGAAGTTCACTTCCACGGTCAGAAGTGAACAAATTGAAGAGGAGGGGTGCCAGAATGGAGCCCTGAGGAACCCCACTCTTGACTTCCCACCAGTCAGAAAACTCACCACTACTATTAATAATTCTGTGAGACCGATTATTAAAATAGGATTTAAATCACTTGATAGCAGAGTTTGACAAGTTAAAGGATTTTAACTTTTGTAGGAGTAACTTATGATTGACCATATTAAAAGCCTTCGAAAAATCAAACAGAACAACAATCGTGACCTCTCTATTATCCATTCCTAATTTGAGATCCGTCGTTACTTTGAGGGAAGCAGTAAGAGTGCTATGCTTTGCCCGAAAACGTGATTGCATCGGGTCAATGGCCTTAGATAATTCGAGAAATTTAGAAAGTTGAAGGTGAAAAATTTTTTCAAGTGGTTTAGACAGTGCACATAAAATAGAAATTGGCCGGAAGTCTTTCGGGGAAGCAGGTTTAGAAATTTTTAAAATTGGGCATATAAAAGCCTTTTTCCAGATATCTTAGAAGATACCGACCTGAAGGGAAGCATTATAGATATGCAATAGAATAGGAAAGATAATTTGAAGGGCAAGTTTAATCATTTTTATTGATATTCCATCAGTTCCAATGGCATTTGATTTGATTTCAAGTGTTTTTTCCAAAAGTATTTCAGATGTGATGTCATCGAAAAAGAAGTCAGAGTCATTATATGTTGAATTAAGAGGGGTAGTGTAAGATGATGATGATAAGTCTGGAACTGGGAATGTAAAAAAAAGTCTTTAAAAGGTCATCAGGCGGAAAATTACTATCTATAGATTCGTGCTTGGGCGGGATTAGGTGTAAACGTCTAAGGAAATGCCAAATGTCCTCTTTTTTGTCTCTATGTGCAATCTCGTTATAATTGTATTGATTGAACGCATCTCTAATCTTAGTTTGAACTAGGTTCCTTAGTTTACGAAATTGAGCTTCTATTATACTGCTTTTTGTTCTTTTTGCAAGTCGGCGCATGCCATCACGTTCCCTCATCAGATTTTTTATTTCGGATGTGATTCAGGGGGTAGCTTCATTAAAGTTTTCAGGAACGTGTAGCGGAGAAAATTTATTGAATGCGGAGACTAGGTAATTAGATGGAACGTGGATTTTATTATTTATATCTGTATCTAGTAATATTTTTCCCAATCATAAGTGATTAGATGTTCGTGGAATGTATGTTCATCAATTTTAGAGAGATATCGTCTACAATCATTAGGTCAATACGAGTACTGGAATGATCAGTATGGTGAGTAGAATCATGAGGTACAATCGAGAGTCCCGAAGGGTGTGCCAAAGAAGTTGGATATTTAGAATGATTGGAAGTGAGGCATTGGGTAATTTATAAACTACTCCAACTAAAACACTATCAGAAGTTGACTTAACTTCAACAAAGAGAAATTCGTTCGTGGGGTAAGTAGCTACTGAACTCACACAAACCACATTCCCATTCAGGCTATCATGCAGAAAAAAAACTCCACCACGCCTTCTCTCGTCTCTGTCTCTTCGAAAGAGCGAATAGTTGTTAATTGCAACGAGGCTAGAGGATATATTGGGAGTTAACCAGGACTCAGAAACAGCTATTATATGGTAGGAACATGTACTGAAAAAATGTTTGAATTCTAGAAAATATGCCAAGAGAGACTGGGCATTCACATGGCAAATGCTTCAGGTATCCATTGATATATTAAAAGAAAGATTTGATAGAAAAACAATTCAAAAATGGGAAGCTCACGCAGCACACGTAAAAATTGACTGAGACTAAAAACCATTGTCAACACAACCCAAACTAAGTACAATTCAAATTAGAATATGGGCAATGAATATAAGTAAAAAAGATACTAACGGAATAATAAATAATGTCGAAAACAGTGTCGTAGAACCCTAGACAAATTCTCAACAAAAGTGGACATGATTTCGTAAATCGATATCCGGAGAGCTGTGAATATTGAGATGAAATTAGAATATTTAAGGTATCCAAAATACACAATTAAGCCTAATAGTATACAATTACTTTCAGAAAGACCAGTATCAAGATTAAAAACTACTAGTTCAGATATGAGATCATGTTTGCTATCTAAAGATACATATGTACAAGGTATAAAAAACTGAAAAATGTTAAAAATATGTTTATCAACGAACATCAAATAGCCAAACAATAATAATATCACACCATTGTGCATGTAAGCATACCGTAGAAAGCCTAATTGCTATTGGAATCGCTCTTAAATTTTAAATTATAATAATATATAAATAATACCAAATATTTATATTATAAAGATGCAATATCTTTATGTGTGTGTAAGTAAAAAATAAAAAGGCGAATTTATAAATATAAAAATTCTATGAACTTTTTTCAGAAAATTCCCACTCTCTGTAGAAGTAGTGAGTTTTACCATTTTTGATATTGCTGCATCGGATATCCGTAAATTTGTCTGATAACAATATAAAATAAAACTATGTATCTTAAAAAATATGTGTTCAGACTAAAAAGTATTTCTGAATTTCTTCCGGCCTCATTGAAAGTTTTAGTTATTATTTTATTATTTCTTCATTATCCAATATACAAGGTTTTAAAAATATAATAATAAATAAATAATAATATATGAAATTGTTTAAAATAATTCACAAACTTTACCGAAGTCGTGAGTTTGATAATTTTGAAATTACTGCCTCGGGATTGTTTTATATTTTCTGAGAACAATGTATTACGACAATTTGAAATAGACCTATATACTGATAACAAAAACATGTGTGCGTATACTAAAAAATGTTTTTTAATCTCTTCAGGTTTCTATTCCGTTGCAGCAAGAGTGCTATCAGAAGAAAATTTAAAATGCATAAAGGTGCATGATCTAAAATTTTAAATTACCATAATGTATGGATAATGAGAAATGTTTACATTAAATAAGTATATGTGCATTGAATTAATTAATATGCATTGAAGTGAAAAATAAAAAATACGAAGTAATTCAGAATTTAGAATGAAACTCTACTGAAATAAACTCTACTGAAAAGACAGGTTATTTATTATTTACATTATACAAGAAATTCTCCAAATTGCAATTAATCAGTATCTTCCACTTACAGAAGAAGAAACTCTTTGGTGGTACTCTGATCTTCCGCCTAGCCGTTGTCTTTAATTCCATTGGTAAATGTAGTAATATATTATCATAGTGTATCGTATCAAATTTTGTCAAGATTGCAACCAAAAAATTATTTTCTTGGAACACACATTAGAAAGTTTTGGTTAATATTTGTCTAAACATTTTTCGCGTTCTGGAATTTGCATTGTATAAAAAAACTAAGGATTTTTTCCTTGAAAATTTAAATTTGAAGGGAGTTTGTAATTTCATTGTTAATTTGGTGAAAATATCGTTGGAAATATCAGCATATGAGGGATAGCTTTAATGGATATACTAGAACATTTAACACTTATTCTCATAAAACAGCAAAGACATTTTTGAACTAAAAGTCAAAGCATCGACAACTGTAATTTGGTGATTGTTAATTCTCTTTTGTTCAAGCTCCTTCGGCTTCAACGAACACATTCTCATCACTTATTTTGCATTCATTTTTATTCTCAGCTACCCTGAAAAATGTATCATTTCAGTGAATTTATATTATTATATTATACATTATATTATAAATATATATTATATATATTATATATATATATATATATATGCCAAGGCACTTGCGAGATGGATGCAGAAAGCTGTCATCCTTGGGTCGCTTCGTGTCCTCAAGACACACGAGGGTTTCGCCGGCCTGTCGTTGTGATTTCGTCGTTGCCTATGACCACCCATCTCCCGGTTGTGAGACGTGGCCGTGGGTGTGATTTACCGCGATGCTACTGGGGGCTATCGACATTTTTTTGGATGGCAGTTGCTCTTAGTGGGACCCTGCGGTGGTTGTTAACTTTTTTTTTAAATTATATATATATATATATATATATATATATTATAATTCATAATATGCATTGGTATTGAAACAGACTTTTATTGTCTCGTTTTTATCATTTAAAAAAGGTCGCATCCTATAAAAAAGCACAAGTTTGTTATTACACACTTTATTGCAACTTGCGTCGTTTTTCCATAAATTTAATTTGTTTATTTTAAATGTTATTTTTATGATTTAAACAAAAAATACGCATCCTAGCGTAAAGTGGGCCAAATCAAATTTCTAGATATAATTTAGGCGAAAACTTTTGTTAAATAACATGTTATTGTAGCTTGTGTCGTTTTTCTGAAATGTTAATTTTTTTATTGTTAATGTATTTTTACAACAAAAATTAATAATAAATTTGTACATCTCTTTTGCTTGAACAACTTTTGTTTTTCTAATTTTTTTTTGTCACTTGTGTCGTTTTTCAAACAAAATATTTTTTAAAGTTTTTAATGTAATTTTTTACGATTGAAACAAAAAATTGCACGTTCTTTCAAAAAGTTGTTCATAACAAATTTGTAGCTCTTTCTTGGATGAACACATTTTGTCAATTAATTTTTTCATGCCTTGTTTTGTTTGTCCAACAATGTAATTTTTTTATTTTTAATGTTATTTTTTACGATTGAAACGAAAACTACGCATTTCATCAAAAAAATGATTGACAACAAATTTATAGACCTATTTTGGATGAAAAGTTTTTGTCAATATTTTTTGGTTCCTTGCGTCGTTATTCCAAAAATTTCATTTTTCAATTTTTAATGTTATTTTTCACGAACGAAACAAAAACTACGCCCCTACGCGCCCCTTCATCGAATTATTCCTAACAAATTTGTAGCTGTTTTTTGTATGAATAACTTTTGTCTATATTTTTCCGTAGCTTTTGTAGTTTGCCCAAAAATGTTTAATTTTTTTTTTTTAATATTGTTCTTTACCAATAAAACAAAAACTACGCGTCCTACCAAAAAGTAATTCATAACAATTTTTTTAGATTCTTTTTGGGTGCACAATTTTTGTCAGTTCATTTTTTTCGTATCTTGCATAGTTTGACCTCAAAATGGAATTTTGGAGTTTTCATTTTTTTGGTGGTTACAACCAGAACCGTTGGTCAAAAATGCTGGTTAACGAATTTGATCTTTCTTTTTGGTGTCTAAGAACGTGTGCCAAAGTACAACCTAATCCGATTAGTTTCATGCCAATCGCGTTAATTTTACTCTTATCCTTTTCTTGACAGGTCCATGTCTCCCTACCGTATAGAACAGTCGGTACAAATATAGAATTATGTATTGCCATTTTAGCTTTTTTTGATATATTTTTACTTCTGAGAATGGACCCTGCTCTACCGATAACCTTCTGACCCTCGTTTATGCGTCTATCTAACTCTCCATCTATCTTTCCGTCACTAGTGAATAGGCCACCTAGATGTATGTACTTATCAACTTGTTCTAATCTCTCATCATTTAAGGCAATGTTGCACATTGTTTTCTCACCTTTTTCTTCAAACACTATGATTTTTGTTTTATTTATGGTTATTTTGAGGCCCATGTTCTTCATGCTTGTATTTAGTTTGCTCAACATTTTTTGCAAATTTCCGATTGATTCTGCTATAACAACCTTGTCATCTGCGGAAGCTAACTCACGTACCCTCACTGTCTCGAGATCTACACCTTCTTCGTCGAAGAGGGCCATTCTTAGACACTTATCCATAAATATGATAAATAGCCATGAGGACATAACGCATCCTTGTTTAACGCCTTGTATAATATCGAACCAGTCACCCAGTTTCCCATTCACCCTTAAACTCGATTTGCTACCTGCATATATTGTTTTTATTGCTTGTAGGAGTCATCCATTGACTCCGTACTCTTTAAGGACTTCCCAAAGTTTACCTCTATCCACCTTGTCAAATGCTTTTTCTAGGTCAACAAACGCACAAAAAACTTTCTTTCCTACTTTCAAACTTTTTTCTGTGATCTGTCTTAAGCTAAATATTTGATCCGTACATGATCTTCGTGGCATAAATCGACCTTGGACTTCCCATATCTTTTCTTCTGTTATTTTCATTGCCCTGCGGATAAGTATTTTTGAGTAAATTTTACTTACGGTACTTAATAAGCTGATACCTCTGTAATTATTGCAGTTGCTTTTATCTCCCTTCCTTTTGCATATTGGTACGATAATCGCTTTTCTCCACTCGTCTGGGACTTCCCCCATCTCGATACATAACAATTCTCACAGCCTGTGAGATATGTACTCGCCACCGTATTCAAGCATTTCAGCGCTAATACTGTCCACACCAGCAGCCTTACCATTTTTTAAGTTCTTAATTATGTCACTAACCTCAGTGACATAGACTTTCTCAATTGGGTTTTCTGGTGCATTATGTTCTATGTCGCAGTTGTGTTGCCCTATAGCTTCACATCCTAATAATTCTTTAAAAGAGTCTTTCAAACCGTCTACTATCCCGTCTGTATCATATAGCATTTCACCTTTGCTGTTTCTCATGCTGACAAACTCTGTATTTTTGCTTCCCTCCATCTTTTTAAATATTAGTTTCTTGCTTCCTTCAAAGTCGTTTTGTATTTTCTTCTCATCTTCTGCTCTGATTTTATCTTTACTTTCCTTGACTAGTCGTTTAACTTTCCTATTTTTGTGTTTGTAATCATTTTTGAGCCTATTTCTCTCCTCATCGCTAAGACCTGTGATGTTCAACGTTTTCTGGTACGCTTCTTTCTTTTCTTGTCGGGCTGCCTTAATTTCATCATTCCACCATGCATCACCAGACTTTCTTCCTACAACCGCCGTACCACACACTTCAGTCGCAGTTGTAACAATGATATCCCGTAGCATAGTCCATGCTCCCTCTATATCTTTATTGCTTATAAGCGCTTCCCAAGTTGCCCTATCTATGCATTCGTTTAACTTATTCTGAAAATCTATCCGCACTTCCGATTTCTGTAAATTTTCAATCTTGATTCGCATTATTTTCGAATGTTTGATTCTATTTCTTCTCCGTCCCCACCCTTAGTTTATTTTGGAGACTAGAAGGTAATGGTCAGTATTGCATTCAGAGCCCCTCATGACTCTTGTATTTTTTACTAGTTCTCTTAGTCTTTCATCCGCAATAATGAAATCAATTATACTGTGGCTATTTGCTTTACGCCAGGTGTACATGTGGATCACTTTATGTCTAAACCAAGTATTTGTAATAAATAGGCCCTTTTCTAAGCATAAGCTAACTAATCTTTCCCCTTTATAATTTTTTTTTGAATCCCCAAACTTACCTAGCACCCTTCCCGTATCTGTACCCTGACGTTGGATGCCAACCCATCCGTTCATATCTCCTAGCAGAATGATTCTTTCACCATGATCGCCAGTACCTATTGTATCATTTAAAGTGTCCCAGAAGGCGTCTTTGACTTCTCTCGGATCACTATCAGCTGGGGCGTAGCACGCTATGATAAATAATAATGTTCTGATTCCTACCTGCATTCTAACCCACAGCAATCTGGGCGATACATATCCTTGATCTTTGAGATGCTGTCTTGCTTTTTCATTCATAATCAAACTGACCCCTTGACTAGCATGTGATTAACTATCTACTCCTGACCATATTTCCAAACCGCCTTTCAACACCCCATTTTCTTTGTTTCTACTTTCGCAAGCCTTTTTCTTCGTCTTAGGTACACATGGAATATTTGGTTTCATTACGTGCATAGTTTCTCGTAGTTCTCTTACCTTAAGATCATTCACTTCTCTAGCATTCTGAACACCCAGTCTGAAACTTTTCAAGAACGATAGAAGATAATACAAATCTTTTTTTAGAACTAAAACATTTTTTAGAGGTGCATAGTTTTATTGCATACTAAAAAGAGCAAACTTACGACTTCAGTACAGGCTATAGATTCGTAATTTTTTAAAAACAAGTTCATAATTTTTTTTTCAAGCTGGCATGTCGAATAACGTTAAAATAATAAAAATATTACTGAAACTTTAAATCAACTCCGAAAAATACTAAAAATAGAGATAGGGAATTTCTCCAAAATACATTCATAATTTTCATTTTACTTTTTAAAGTCAGTATATCGAACAATAAAAACTGACTGAGATTATAACTAAACCTTTTAACAGCACTGAAGGCTATTAAAATATTTTTTTAGTACGCATACATTTTTATAATTTTGAAACCTGGTATGTCGAAAAATGTAAACATAATAAAAATATTACTAAATCTTTTAAACAACGCCGAAAATTATTTAAAATATTTTTTAGCACACATACATTTTTTGAAGTTTATAGTTTTATTCAATACGAAACTTTATAAAAATATTTCTAAAAAAGCTTTTCAAGAAAGACGAAAGATAATAAAAATATTTTCTTAGTACGAAAACATTTTTTAGAGGTGCATAGTTTTATTTTATACCAAAAAGAGCAAACTTACGACTTCACTATAAATTCGTAGTTTAAAAAAAAATAGGATCACAAATTTTGTTTATTTTTGTAAACTGTTATATCGAATGATGTAAACATAACAAAATATTACTAAAACTCTTCAAAAACGTCGGAAGATATTAAAAATATAGATTGAGAATTTCTTGAAAACAAGTTGATAAATATTTTCATATTTTTTAATCCGGACATATGGTATAATGTAAACATTATAAAAATATTACTAACACTTTTATACAAAGTCAAAAATATTTTTTAAAATTTTTAATATACATGTTAGAGGTGTATAGTTTTATTGTATTCTAAATTTATCAAACTTAGCTCTTTGGCAAGGATTGTGAATGTCTTGAAAACAAATTCATACATTTGTTTATTTTTAAATCCTGGTATATTGAATAATGTGAACATAATAACAATATTATTTAAACTTTTTAACATCGCTTAAAGTGAGTTGAAAACGTTTTTTTTTTTTCAATAGAGTTTGAGGTATATTATTTTATTATATACTAAATTTTACATTTCCGAAAGATGGACAGGTAGAGATTGGGAATTCTTAGAACACTAATGTATACATTTTTTTATTCTTGAAACATTGTATGTCAAATATTGTAAACATAATAAAAATATTACTCAAATTTGAATCCAACGGCGGGAAATATTTAAAATCGACGTGGGGGATTTCTTAAAAACAAGTATATAATTTTAATTTTTTTGTTTTAAACTAGTCTATCGAATAATATAAGCTTAGCCAAAATACAAATAAAATTTTCAAAAACTTTATTTTTTACTTAATGATATAATTTAGTGATTGTGAATTCTCTTTTGTTAAAGCTCTTTCTGTCTTAACGAATACATTCTCATCACGCGTCTCGCGCTTCGCACTCAACTCGAGTATATCCAAAACTCAAAATTGTCTATATTATGTTGAACTCTATAATATGAAATGTATGTTTTAATAATTTCTGAACACCAATCCGGGACTTCTGTTTGAGGTGAAAATTTTTTCCATTAAACATTTTATTCTTTCTTTTGTCGATTTCCTATCAATTTAATTTTGTCAATTTTAATTTAATTTTTGACGACTGAACCAAAAACTATATATCTTATGATGAAATAGTTTTAAACAAATTTTTATACCTTTTCAAAATAAATAATTTTCATTTTTTACATTTGACTATATTTTTAATAGTTTATCGGGAAAATGGTATTTTTAGTCATGACAATATTTTTACCTTTAAACTTTAAGACCAAAACTGTGCTTTTGTATTGCAACATTTTTTTCGTTTCTCGTATAGTTTTACTGAAAAATTGAATTTTTTATTTTTTTTTTTAACATTTAATATGGTTAGAACAGTCTTTCTTCCCTTTCAGGCTTTTAAACATTGTGCTGAAGGGCAATCCAATCCGGTGATTCATTCGAAAGGTTTGATGTTCACAGACAAGAACGACGACGACAGACAGACACCCAAGTAAAATCCATTTTTCCCGATCGGTGTATCTGAAAACCTTGAGATTGGTCGAAGTCCGCGAAAGCCAATTTTTGGATAAAACTAATATCTTCTCACTGATATGAAAATGCAAAAATATTACTATGCTGGAGTCTTTCGAGTCAAAAAGTCTTTTATATTGTTGCATCAACTTCAAATTATCTGAATAAAAAAACTTTTTCCACAAAAAAATGCCATTCCTCCACATTCCATCGATTTATCTGCAAGCATGCGCTCTAATTTTCTAGTAGGAAGAACCTTCGATTATCAAAATTGAATTTGCAAATCAAATTTATCATTCAGCAGTTTGACATTTTTTTCAAAGCAAACATTATTTTTAAAGAGATAGATTTCAAAATATTAAATATTTCACGGAATTTCATTGGAGGATGTACAACAGATTTTAAGTGTGGATATAACCCCTTGTTAAAGGAATAAGTAAAACAATCACAATTTAGTTTTACAATTTAATAATTCATTTTATGGAACATTTTAAAGTTTTATTTAGCAGAGTATTTTTCCGTCAATGAATTATTAATCATCACAGTATATCTTCATACTGCATATTTATTAGTATATTTGCCAGGTGGTGTGACAGGTGGTTTGCCAGATGGTTTGCGACACCATGATAGTGGCAAATCTGCCTCACCCAGGGTACACACCAAATCTTCGCAGCACGTGCCTTGTTTACCATTAGATCCAGTACATTGGCTAAGGCGATCGCCG
Organism: Andricus curvator; assembly: GCA_932195095.1. Classification (NCBI taxonomy): domain Eukaryota; kingdom Metazoa; phylum Arthropoda; class Insecta; order Hymenoptera; family Cynipidae; genus Andricus; species Andricus curvator. Next base: position 368,788 of record CAKNYM010053427.1, read on the forward strand.
CAGATGACGCCATCGCCACCGCCATCGCCACCACCACCGCCACCGTCACCGTAGCCACCGTAGCCACCGCCGCTGGCCATTGCACTGTAAATCAGTGTCAATACCACTAGTATGGTCACCATGAATGTTGAAGACATCGTTTCCGTTACCTGAAACAAATGAAACATTTATATAACAATATCACCAATACCCGTATCAATGCACTCAATAAATTTGAATGAGGTTATTAAATATTTTGAAAAATTTATCCGTGATTTATGTTTTCTTAATTTTTTCGATTGAAGTTTAAGTATTTTCTGACTAGGTTTTTATGTTTGTAGTAATCGCGATGAAATATATTGATGATGGGTGAATGCAAAATATGTTTAAGGTGGAGAAAAACACAAAAGTATAAGAGAATGATAACATGCATGGGATGAGAGAATCAAATAAAAGAGTATGATTTTTTTGAAAAAAGAACTGTCACAGCCAACAATAGTATCTTTTTCATTCATTCAAATCCTAAATGGGCATATTTCTAGAACCTTTCACTTATATGTCCTTAAAAGATATCTAAGTAATTTTAGGAAATTAAAAAAGGAATTAAGTTTGCAATCGAAGTTTGAATGTTTGAGTTTTAATGAAGTCAGTTTGTCTGGATATACATTTTCTGATGCTGCTTATGCCTCACAACTATGATGATATAAGATAAAGTTATGAAACACAGTATTAATTTCAAGTTATTTGAACCAGAATCATGTTTGTACAAGAAAATGTGTATTTCTTTCAATCCAAACAAAGGTGTAGGCTTACAAATTATGTACATAGTTTATTTGGAGGAGCAAGCTAGCATATGTTGAAAACCTATTGAACATTAAAATTTATGTAATAATAAGGAAGAGGAGCCAATTTAAACTATTGTGCGCATTTACTTCTCAAAACAATAGTATTTTGAGAAAAAAACCGTCTGCGTTCAAAATGTTGATACGATCGTTATAAGGATGATACTTCTTTCAATATAAAGTTTTGGAAAAGTTTATAATGTCACAGAAGAAAATTGTCACATTCTTTGTTGCAAATTCGAATAATTATAATGATTAGCCTAGAGCCTAGAGGTTAGCTTTTTTCAAAGATAAATCCGTGTACAAATAAATTGACATTACTGAGGGAAAAGAAAATAGAAAATAAAAACCAAAAATTTCTGCTAAACGTAACGAAATATTAGCACAAAATTTTTCGCAATTAATCAGCCAATACTTAATAGTAGCATTCATTTATTTTATCGCTTGATAAACTCTTCAAAATGAAGAACCTGCACGTTGTGGAAAAAAATTAGCATTGCATCAAGAGAATATCGGTACGAATACGGACGATACAATATTTTCATGACCCAAGGAAATTTGTCTCGTTTTAAGAAAATATACTCTAATAAAGAAAATCAAGTTTATCTGATCTAGTATATTTTCCTGCGACAATAAATATTTTCTTATATTAAGAAAATGTTTTGTCGTTCTATTTTCTTGATTCAATATTAAATCTTTTTCCCTGTCGTAGACATTAAAACCGTAGCTCAATCAAACACAAATTTATTTATTAATAATATTATTTTTTATAAACACCATCTACCAAGCGAAGCTTGGGTTTCCAGGTAATCTTAAATAATAAAAGATCAAGATTTGTATCAAGCTTATAAATCTGTTCAAATATCGACTTACGTTGTAGATGATACTATAGTCAACGAACTTAGCTTCTGAGTGTTCTGGATGATGACAATGCTATTTATTCAGTGCCGCAACGCAATAGTTGTCACGATTTTTCGAAGGTAGAAGATAAAAAGGTTATTTACAACAACCATTTTATTCGATATTTGCTTTAGAGTTATAAAGTTTTATTATACACTACCGACGAATATTATCGAACCACCAACCGGGTGGCTTATTAAAAATTATCCTTGACTTTGAAAGGTGATAGCACCCAGGAGAGGCGAAGCTTTCTTTTCTAGGTGGGGGCAGGGGCACAGACTTTTAATATTAAATGGCACAATTTGTACATAGTATAATAATATTGTACTATATAAAAATGTTACGCAAATCATAAATAATAAATAAACAATAAATAGTAAATAATAAATACAGGTATAAAATTCATATTGCCAAAGATTTCACAAATATTACCAAATAGTTCAAAAATATTAAAAATAATTCTCAAAGATTTCCAAAGATTTCAGACAGATTTCACAAAGATTCAAAAAATTTCGTAGAGATATCAGGTAGATTTCAAAGATTCCACAAAAATTTTAATTATTTCACAAAAATTTCGGATAGATTTCAGAGATTGCACAAAGAAGTTTCAGGTTATGTTGTTCTTATATATATGTATTTTCTACAATGCCTGTGATTGGCCAGAGCGCCACATGGTGGGGACTGGTCGAAATTGATTGGCCAATCAAGTCTTTTTCAAAAAATCCAGGAGGACGGGAAGCCAAATCGGATTGGTATTACATCCATCGTCCCTATTGATGTTATTAGGGTGTTTTAAGATTTCGATTGCTTCTCTATGTTTTCTTGGAAAAATATTGTACGTTTTTGCGATGACGGTTGTTTTGTCAAATAAAATGCTATTTCCTGTTTCGATATGATGCTCAGCTAGTGCTGATTGCGTGAAATGTTTTAGCCTGACTTTACTCTCATGTTCCTTTACATGTTAGCTTACCGCCCTCCCGGTTTCTCCAATATAGACTTTGCCACAAGAACAAGAGATTTTATATACTGCCTGATCACTGAAAGGTGCCTTTTTATCTTTAGGGTTGTTTAGAAGTTGTCCTATTTTCGCAGGTCTTTTAAATATGGTTTGGATGTTGTGTTTGTTGAGAATTCTTCTTATTTATTCTGTGATACCTTGAATATAGGGTAGGATGGTGATCGTTTTTCTCTCTCTTCCTTTAGTAGGTTGTGTTGACTTGTTTTTTTTTAGTGTATTTTCTTATTGCCTTATCAATTTATTTGTTTGTGTAATCGTCTTGTATTAGGATTTGTTTAAAATTTTGTTGTTCCTTTTGTAAGTTATCTTTATCTGTTATGGAGACAGCTCTGTACACAAGGGAGTTGATGACCGATTGCTTTTGAGATGGGTGGTGGGAGGAGGCATGTAGGTATCTGTTTCTATGGGTTGGTTTTCTGTAAACGTCATGTCCTAATGTGTTATCAGATCTTTTGTAAACTAATACGTCCAAGAAAGGTAATTTCCCATTTTGTTCAATTTCCGTAATAAACTGAATATTAGGGTGTATTAGATTGATGAAATCGAAGAACTTGTGTAGTTCATCTAGTCCATGTCTCCGGATGACAAAAGTGTCGTCAACGCAACGGCACTCAAATTCCGGTTCAAGCTTGGATTTGTTAAAGATTTCAGTTTCTAGATTTACCATAAAGATGTTGGCTATTACAGGTGAGATTGGAGATCCCATTGCTGCTCCCGAGATTTGTTCATAGAATTGGTTATTGAAAGAGAAGTAGATATTAGTGAGACAGTGTTCTATCAAAGGTGTGAGATTGAAGGGAAAGTTTTCAAAAGATTTAATAATATCGATTGTATCAGAGATTGGTACTTTTGTAAAGAGAGATACTACGTCGAAACTCACTAGGATGTCTTGGGGTTGAATGTGAATCTGTTGTATTTTTCTGATGAAGTCAAAAGAGTTTTGGACGTGTGTGATAGAATTTCCTGTGAAAGGATTCAGTTTTTTGGCGAGAAAGCGTGCTAGGTTGTAAGTTGGTGAGTTTATTGCGCTGATGATCGGTCTGAGTAGGATGTTGTTTTTGTGGATTTTTGGGAGTCCGTAAAGTTTTGGAGATATGGGATTAGTAGGTTTCAATTGAGATATTGTTTCGCTGTCAAGTTTTGAGTCTTTCAGACGGGTTTTTGTTTTGCTGACTATTGTTTTTGTGGGGTCTTTTTTAAGTTTTTTATATGTATCGTCAGTAAGAAGGTCCATGATTTTGTTGTTATACTCTTCTTTATAAATTAATACTGTTGTGTTGCCTTTTTCTGCGGGTAATATTTTGATGTCTTTATTCTAATTGAGTTCTTTAATTGCTGTTTTCTTCTTATTTTGTTAAGTTGGAGGAGGGAAGTTGGGCTCGGCGTAAGATGCTGGCCGTCCTACGCCGTATGTCATTCGCTTTTTCGGGTGGGAGGGTATATATTGTGGATTCCAAATTACTGATGATTTCTTCTTTCGGGATTTTGGAGGGAGCTACTGCAAAATGATGTCCTTTAGATAAGGCTGAAATCATTTCATTGCTGAGAGGATGGTTAGAGATGTTTTTTACTGTGTTAGTTAATGGTGCGTGCCTTACTGGAAGTAATTTGTCAAATTTTATTTTTTGTTTTTGAGTGCAAAAATCTTTGATCTGTTGGGATTGGTCAAATGATATGCGGACCAATGTAGACCAAATGTCAAATCTGAGAGTGTTTGATAGAAGAAGGTGAAGTTTTAATAGTTTGTTGGAGGTAGTGTGCAAGGCAAGTTTGGTATGTTGTATTCTTTCATTCAAGAGAACCAAACTTGTTTTGTGTAGAATTGATTTGGATTTAGATGTTCCCAAATGGGTTTTCAACTGTAAGAAAACTCTCCCCGTAGAGATATTTCGCAATGATTTCAAATATTTAGCACAGATTTCGGATAGATTTATAAGATTTCACAAAGGCTTCAATGACTTTTAAAAGATTACACAAATTTCTTAAATATTACAAAGATTTGAACGATTTCCCAAAGATTTAAAGAATTTGACAAATATTTCACAAAGATTTCGGATAGATTTCAAAGTTTTCAAAAATACTTCAATTATTTCACAAAGATTTCCGATAGATTTCAAAGAGTGCACAAAGATTTCAATGATTTCCGAAAGATTTCACAAAGATTTCAATAATTTCACAAATATTATCAGATAATTCAAAAATATTTTAAATATCTCGCAAAGATTTCTAAAGCTTTAGAAACATTTTAATTATTTCACAAAGATTGAAAAGATTTCACAGCGATTTCAAATATTTCGCCAAGATTTCAGATACATTTCCAAGATTGCACAAAGATTTTAATGATTTCCCAAATATTTCACAAAGATTTCATTAATTTCACAAATATTATCAGATATTTCAAAAATATTTTAAATATTTCGCAAAGCTTTCCAAAGCTTTAGAAAGATTTTACAAAAATTGTAATTATTTCGCAAAGATTTAAAAGATTTGACAACGATTTCAAAGATTTCGCAAAAATTTCAGATAGATTTCCAAGAGTGCACGAAGATTTCAATGATTTCCCAAAGATTAAAAAAATTTCACAAATATTTCGCTAAGATTTTGGATATATTTTAAAGATTTCGCAAAGATTTCAATTATTTCACAAAAATTTCAAATAGATTTCAAAGAGTGCACAAAGATTTTAATGATTTCCCAAATATTTCACAAAGATTTCAATAATTTCACAAATATTATCAGATATTTCAAAAATATTTTTAATATTTCGCAAAGATTTCCAAAGCTTCAGAAAGATTCTACAAAGATTTTAATTATTGCACAAAGATTTGAAAGATTTCAGAACGATTACAAATATTTCGCAAATATTTCAGATAGATTTCCAAGAGTGCACAAAGATTTCAATGATTTCCCAAGGATTTAAAAAATTTCGCAAATATTTTGCAAAGATTTTGGATATATTTAAAAGACTTCGCATGGATTTCAATTATTTCACCAAAATTTCAGATAGATTTCAGAGAGTGTACAAATATTTCAATGATTTCCCAAAGATTTCACGAAGATTTCAATAATTTCACAAATATTATCAAATATTTAAAATATTTCGCAAAGATTTCCAAAGATTTCACGAAGATTTCAATGATTTCCCCAAGATTTCACAAAGATTTCAAATATTTCGCAAAGGTTTCAGATAGATTTCCAAGAGCACCCAAAGATTTCAATGATTTCCCGAAGATTTCATTAAGATTTCCAGAATTTCACAAATATTATCAAATATTTTAAAAATATTTCAAATACTTCCGTAGATATTAGAAAGATTTCACGAAGATTTCAATGATTTTCTAAGGATTTCAAAGATATCAAATATTTCGCAAAAATTTCGGATAGATTTAAAAGATTTCACAAAAATTTCAGATCGATTTCCAAGAGTGCACAAAGATTTCAATGATTTCCCAAAGATTTCACAAAGATTCAAATAATTTCACAAATATTGTCAAATATTTCAAATTTATTTTAAATATTTCGCAAAGATATCCCAAGATTTTCAAAGATTTTAGGACGATTTTAATGATTTCACAAAGATTTAAAAGATTTCACAAACATTTCCAATATTTCGCAAAGATTTCAGATAGATTTCAAAGAGTGCACAAAGATTTCAATGATTTCCCAAAGATTTCACAAAGATTTTAATAATTTCACAAATATTATCAGATATTTCAAAAATATTTTAAATATTTCACAAAGATTTCCAAGCTTTAGAAAGATTTTACAAAGATTTTAATTATTTCACAAAGATTTAAAAGATTTCAGAACGATTTCAAATATTTCGCAAAGATTTCAGACAGATTTCCAAAAGTGCACAAAGATTTCAAATATTTCCCAAGGATTTAAAAGATTTCGCAGATTTCAATTATTTCACCAAAATTTCAAATAGATTTCAAAGAGTGCACAAAGATTTCGAATATTTTACGAAGATTCCAGATAGATTTTCAAGAGGGCCCACAGATTTCAATGATTTCCCGAAGATTTCAATAATTTCACAAAGATTATCAAATATTTAAAAAATATTTCAAATGTTTCCAAAGTTATCAACAAGATTTCACAAAGATTTCAATGATTTTCTAAGGCTTTCAAAGATTTCAAATATTTCGCAAATATTGCGGATTGATTTACAAGATTTCACAAAAATTTCAGATATATTTCAAAGAGTGCACAAAGATTTTAATGATTTCCCAAGGATTTCACAAAGACTTCAATAATTTCACAAATATCATCATATATTTTGTTTTAAATTTCAAATATTTCCCAAACATTTCCAATAATTTCCCAAAGATTTCAAAGATTTTACAAAAATTTCAAATATTTCGCAAAGATTTCGGATAGATTAGAAAGATTTCACGAATACTTCAATATTATTCCACAAAGATTTCAGGTCGATTTTTGTAAAAATTCAAACGATCCAAACTATTGGAAATCTGATTAAATTCTACGTTAAAGCAGCCCCAGATAAAGTTATTTCGCCTTAATGGCTCAAACAGAAGGTTACATCCTAAGAATCACTTTTCCAAAATATCAAATTAATAAATCCATTTTCCTAGCTCCTGTTAAGAGTTGAAGTTGAAGTGCAACATTCCTTAAAAATCTGAATTTTATTTTTGTCTATCTCACGTGATAATTCCATACCCACAAGGACTAATCTCAAAATTGAATTGCCTGTTTTTACTCCACAAATACTAGAATTACTTCTTTGTTAGATACTTAAGGCCTACTCCTGTTTTGAACGAAGTCTGCATTGGGAGTGAAAAATTTTATAATTTCAATACTTTTCGTGTGAAGATATTTTTTCGAATGCTCGGGTTAGAATCCCAAAAAATCGTTTTTCACAAAAAGTATTGATTTTAGACAATTTTCTCGCTCCGAATGCAGAATTCATTCAAAACAGGATCCCAATGGGAAATTAACAACTGGCGCAGCATTGGGTCAGTACTGGCCAGAGTTCGACAGCATTGGCATGGTGCTGATAGCCAATACTGGCGTCGATGTGGCGTAATCTTGGGATGATAACGCTGTTTAGTACTGATTGCCAACTTCGGGTCTGTACTAAAATACTGTACTGGGCATCGGTATTGGCGCAGTAATGACTATAAGTACTGTGATTTAATACTGGGGCAGTCGTGGGTATAAGTAATAGTGAAGTACTGAAGTACTCACGCCTACCCTGAAAGGGAAATGGCTTAATGGTATACTGGAAGTAAGTATTAGCACAGTACGGTGAATGAGTACTGTCAGAGAAGCCGGTGAAGTACTGGGCACCAGTATTGGCGATGTACTGGCATGAGGCAGAAATGATAATGATGTTCAGTACAGACTACCAGTATTGCTACTGCACTAGCGGCTTTCGCCGCTAGTAAACATTCTAAATGACAAAAAAGTTCATATCAAATATTTTTTTGCTGTCAAATATTCAAAAAATTGATGTATCTGAATCCCTGAGGAGCACTAAAAAAGAAAAAAGGTTAAACACATTCAAAATAACACCTATTCTTTAAAAATTGGTGTTATTTTTATTGTTTCTTATGACACATGCATGATTTCAGCCCTTTTCGATGCCTATGAAGCGGGGCTAAAGCTCTACTTTTGACGGACTGAAAAGTGACGTCCGCAATTTATTATTCATCCAGTTTCATATAGTCTGCTCTACGCTACTACCATTGCAGTACTCCGCCGAGATCCGGCAAAAAGACATGGGACAACAGTCGGCCATATGTTAAAATTTGTACGACACCAGTATCATGCCAGTACTCGGCCGAGATCCGGCAAAAAGTCGTGAGACAATAGTTTGCCCTTTCTTGTAGTCTATACTACACCAGTATCATGCAAGTACTCCGCCGAGATCCGGCAAAACGCCTTTTTTGTACGACAACAA
>CAKNYM010053427.1:377459-389909 GCA_932195095.1 Andricus curvator
CCTTTTTTGTACGACAACAATATCGTGCCATTACTCCGCCCGGGTCCTGCACAAAGTCGTGAGACAATATTTTGCCGTTTTTTATAATCTTTACTACACCAGTATCATGCCAGTACTCCGCCGAGATCCGGCAAAAAAACATCGGACAACAGTTCGCCTTTTTTTTAAATTTGTACGACACCACTATCGTGCCATTATTCCGCCCAGGCCCGGCAGAAGATTGTGAGACAATGGTTTGTCGTCTTATGTGAACTGCACTACGCCAGTATCGTGCCAGTACCCTGGCAAGATCGGGCGCTTTTACTATTTGTTATAGTCAGCTCTGTGCCCTAGACTGTGCCATTGTCGTGTCACTGTTGGGCTTGAAGTTGGCATTAGCCCGTAGAATCAGGGCTGATTTTTGTTTAATACTACACAGAATCCGTACTGGGTCGATACTGGTCTGCCGATATTGGAACTTAGATTAGGCACAGTGCAGATCCAGTGTCAATATCCGTACCACGCCAGGATTGCCTAACCAAGGGTTGGAAAATTGCTCTTGGCGCGCTACCGCGCCAGTTGTAAGCATCGGTCCAAGTCCGTAATTTCCTATTGGGATTAGGCACTACGAATCTAACAAAGATGTAATTCTAGTTTTTATGGAGCAAAATGAGGCAATTTAATTTTTAAGTAAGGGCCTAATGCCAACACCCTTAACAATTTAATAGCTTTCCAACTTTTTAAAAAAAATATTTTTATCGATATTCTGGACGGAGCTATTGCCTTTCAAAGTCAAGGCTAGTTTTTAATAGGTCACCCGGTTAGTTGTCCCATGCTCTCAGTGGGTAATGTATGCTAAACTTTATCGGAAAGTTAAACAAAACTCCAACGCAGAAAATTTTAAAATTATCAATTTCACGACTTCGCTAGAGATTACGAAATTCTTAAAAAACAAGATTATAAATTTCGTCTACTTTTAAACCCTGGTATATTGAATAATGTGAACTTAATAAATTATTATTGCAACTTTTAATTTCGCTGGAAGAGAGTAGGAAATTTTTTCAGAAAAAATACATTTTTAAGTGTATATACTTTTATTGTACATATATATTCAATTTTACATTTCTGAAATATGTACAGAACTTCAGAGCAGCAATTTTAAAAATGATAAAAACTCACAACTTTCGTAGAGATTGGAAATTTTTCAAACACAAATGGATACATTTATACATACATGCAATACATTTATACAATACATACATTTATTTTTATTTTTGAAACCTGGTATTTTCAACTATTCATAACAAATTTGTAGATCTTTTTCAGGTGCAAATTTTTTTGCGATTCATATTTTTTCGTATCTTGCATAGTGTGACAGCAAAATCGAATTTGTCATTTTTCATTTTTAATCTGATTAAACCAGAACTGTTGGTCAAAACATTTGAATATTTGATTTTTCAAGAAAATTGAAAAAGTTATTATGATTATTTGGATTTTGAAAACGCTGTAACTATGGTGACTTTCTTTTTATCTAAAAAGGTCGTGAGGATAAATTATTTGAGTTTCCGACCGGGATGACATTTTTTAGAAAAATATTCTAACATATATCATGTATAAATGTAAAAATTTGTTAAAACCTGAAAATATGTAAATTATGAATATTAAGGAAAATTGATTTTGAAATGGGAAAAATATGTACATCCCATTAGCAAACTTATTTTTCAATAAGTACCGGGATGACATTTTTTAGAAAAATATTCTAACATACATCATGTATAAATGTAAACATTTATTATTTTTTAAACCTGAAAATATGTGAATTATGAATATTAAAGAATGAAAATAGATCATAGTGCCCAGATCTAATGTTTGTGGGTGATTCTGAACCAACCTATTTAGATTATTAAATTTCCCAAATAGGAAAAAGAAACAATCCAAAAATTTTCTTTTATTTCTATAATTGCTGATATTTAATGCATTCTTCTTACAAAAATTTTTAATAAAAAGATTTCTTTCAAGAAACTGAGGTAAAATTATGTAGACTCAATTAAAATAATTCAGAAAATATTCATAAACAAACCCTGCAGATTGGAACGAATCATGAGTTTAGTGTCTCTATTAAAAAAATTTTTAAATTAGTATCGAAAAGAAATCTATTTTATCATGAATAATTGTATGCAAAATGAGCATGAAAAGATTGACAATTAAAAAAACAGACTTCCAAACTACCTCACTTTTCGACTCATTAGAGACAAAAATAACCAAATGAAAAAAAGAGGGAGAAAAGGTCTCAAAAATTTTGAAAATGTTCTAACTTTTTGAATTTTCATCCAAAATAGCTGGTTAACGAACTGGACCTTTATTTTTGGTTTCTTGAAACGTGTGCCAAAGCACAAACAAATCCGAGTAGTCTTTCAAAAGTTATCCGGTATACAGACGACGACAACGACGACGACAGACAGACACCATCGTAAAAACTAATACCATCTCATTATGATGAGAATCTAAAAAACTTCCAAATTCGTTCAGAATGGCAACCTGTAAGGTAAAGGTACCTATCATGAGACAAATTTTGAGGGGGTTTTGAGATTTTAATTAATTTTTGAACCATAGTAGAATATATTTTCAAAATGTTTATATCAATGAATGCGCTGATCTTTTCTAAATGCGAAACGCCTATTAAAAGTTTAATTTAGTCTAAGCAAAGTTATTATATTTATGAAAAAGCGGAAAAACCTTTATGTACCTATTATGAAACAACTTTTCGACTCTTGTACCGGTGTTCCATAATGCATGTCCCTATTATGGAACAGCAAAGAAATTTGGTTTTTATATTAATATGGCTTATTTTATATTATTTTCTATAGATATGGGAAGTCCAAAGTGGATTTATGCCAGGAAGATCATGTACAGATCAGATATTTAGCCTAAGACAGATCACAGAAAAAAGCTTGAGAGTAGGAAAGAAAGCTTTCTGTGCATTTATTGACCTAGAAAAAGCATTCGACAAGGTAAATAGAAGTAAACTTTGGGAAGTCCTTAAAGAGTACGGAGTAAATGGAGGGCTCCTACAAGCAATAAAAACAATATATACAGGTAGTAAAGCGAGTGTAAGGGTAAATGGGAAACTGAGTGACTGCACGGAGAAAAATGGATGTTTGAACGTAACATCTAGATCTTCAGGGTTAACATATTTTATATTTAACTATAGGACAGCAATCTAGATGTTCAAAGTTAGGATCTGTAGATGTTAAAAAGTGAGATGTTACTCTGAAACATCCAAAATGTTCAGCCTGAAATATCCGAAATATTACATGTATGGTTATGTCAACTAACGGCTGTAAATATTTGAGGAATTTACTTATTTCTGAGCATTTAAGGAATTAATTGATAACTTATTTGTGAATTTAAAACTAAACTTGAATTTTCGTACATGAACGAAAAACAGATACAGGGTATGAAATGCCGATCAGATAATACATTCAGTCTAGCTGAGGTTATATTTAATACTTTTAATTCCAAATAAAAAATAAAAACGGGGTAAGTAAGCTGAGAACGAATAAGATGTAATCTGCATTTAAAATTCTATCTATTGGAGGTTACTTAAACTCATATTTTATTATAAATTCACAAACATTTTGTCAAATCACGTGTCAAATGTTCAAAGGTGTTCGAGTCAATATAACCTCAAACTTAAGAATATTGTTCCGTCGTGTAGACAGACAAAAGTCGTTATACAATTTTAATTAAGGATAGCTAATTTTGATTCGTTGAAAATGTTCAAAAATTGTAATATTCCATAATTGTAATATCGAAATTATATAGCCGTCAAATATAGTCGTGAAATTCGAATGCGCAATGCGCATGCGTTCAGATGATTTTAACATCTGAATATGTTACAGTTTAACATAAAAATATTTTTACGCCTAACATCTCAAAAAGATAGTAGATGTTTGGCATGAATATCTGCATGTTAGGCGGAACAATCTTACCCTTTAAACATCTACATTTAAACATCCATTTTTCTCCGTGTGGTTCGATATTATGCAAGGCGTGAAACAAGGATGCGTTATGTCCTCGTGGCTATTTATCATATTCATGGATAAGTGTCTAAGAACTGCACTCTTCGACGAAGAAGGTGTAGATCTCCAAACAGTCAAGGTACGTGGGTTAGCTTTCGCAGATGACAAGATTGTTATGGCAGAATCAGTCGAGGATTTGCAAAGAATGTTGAATAAACTTAATACAAGCATGAAGGACATGGGACTTAAAATTAACGTAAATAAAACAAAAATCATGGTGTTTGAGGGAAAAAGTGAGAAAACAATATGCAACATTGTCATAAATGATGAGAGATTAGAACAAGTTGACCAGTACGTGTATCTAGGTAGTCTATTCACTAGCGACGGAAAAATAGATGGGGAGTTAGATAGGCGCATAAATAAGGGTAGACAGGTTATCGGTAGAGTAGGATCCATCCTCACAAATAAAAACATATCAAAAAAAGATAAAATGGCCACACATAATTCCATATTCGTACCGACTGTACTATACGGTAGCGAGACATGGACCTGTCAAGAAAAGGACAGGAGTAAAATTAACGCGATCGGCATGAAACCTCTGCGCATAATATGCGGGAAAACACTGATGGATAAAGTCCGAAACGAGACAATCCTCAAAGAATGTGGTGCAAAAGAGACAATATTTGACACATGGGAAAGAAATCAGTTAAGATGGTTCAGACATCTTGAAAGAATGAAAGATGAACGACTGACCAAACAAGTGTATAAAGGTAAAGTAAATGGTAGAATGCCCAGAGGTAGACCGCCGATAGAATGGTTAGAATCTGTAAATGAGACATTGATCCGTAGAGACATAAAAAGTCATAGAAACACAAGAGCTTGCATGAAAAAATGCATGGACGTGAAGGAAGCTAGAGTAGTATGCCAGGACAGAAAAGTGTGGCGACAAATAGTTTGTAAACAGAGTGACAATAGAATGAATGACGCCTGAAACAATGACCTTGGATACTAATGGGCCCAAGTGGGGAACCATACATAACAATTTTGTGAGGCTCTTCACTTGGGGTGATCGCTAGAGAGATTGATCAGCAACCTGGGTCGGAGCAGTGTTGCGGAATAAACGTGTCATTTAAATAAATAACACGAGAATTCCAGATGAATCTAAAATATTTATACCTAACACCCATATACCTATCTACCTTATACCTATATACCTACATACCTTACACCTATATACCTATTCAACCTATACCTATCTACACACTACTATTCTCCAACCGAGCAAGTCACGCCTACCCCGAAAGGGAAATGGCTTAATGGTATAATAATAATAATAAATAGTACAATGAACTTTCATTTCAATCGTTCATAGAGATAAATAAATTAAATACAAGTTTTCGTTAAAATTGAAAAACCTAACATATAAAGGGTAGTTTTCGTGAACGAAGTGAATTATATTTTATTTTTGCTGAAAACTGTTTGTTATTGGGAATGAATTTTCATTTAGGTGAATGAAAGAGAAGAAAAAACCATTAAGGATGAAGTCAAAACTTAAGAAACTTGGTCAAAGTGAAGTGTAAATGAAATATTAGGCTAAGTACCATTTTCGTTTTTTTTCTTTTATTGTACTTAATAATAACTTCCTGTGTTTGATTGAATATTCGTCCTTTTTGGTAAAAAATTAATCTTCTTGGTTGAAAATTCATATTTTTCCTTGAAATTTAACAGTTTGTTTTAAATTTGTTTTCTCTGTTGACTGAAAAGTATTTTTTATTTGAAAACTCAACTATTCTTGAAAATTTGTCTTTTTTGGTTGAATTGAACTGTTTTTTATTTAAAATTAAAATCTTTTTTGGTTGAAATTTCAATTAGTTTACATTGTTCGTTGAGAATTCAAATTTTTTAGTTGAAAATTTAACTCCGTTAAAAGTGTAAGTCTTTTGTTAAAAATTAATATTTTCGTTGAAGATTCATAATTTTAATGGAAAATTCATCTCTGAAAATTTAACTATTTTGTTGAAAATTCGTTTTTTTTGTTGGAAATTAGTTTTTTTAAACAGAAAATTTAACTATTCTATTTTTGGTTAAAAATGTACCTTTTTTGGACGAAAATTCAACTGTTTGATTGATAATTGATCTTTTTTATTAAAGAATTGACATATTTGATGTAAATTTTGTGTACCTTTTTGGTATAAAATTCAACTATTCCAGTTGAAGATTCATCATTTCAGTCGAAAATTCATCACATTCGTTGAAAATAGAACTGTTTGATTGAAAATCCGTTTTTTTTGCTTGTTAAAAATCAATTTGTTTAACTTAACATTGAACTATTCTATTTTTTTTAAATTCTTCTCTATTTTTTTTGTAAAATTCAACTATTGGTTAAAAATTTATCATTTCAGTTGAAAATTTATCGATTTGGCTTAAAATTCAACTGTTTGATTGATAATTGATCTTTTTTTATTTAAAAATTGTCATATTTGGTGTAAATTTTTTGTACTTTTTTGGTATAAAATTCAACTATTCCAGTTGAACATTCATCATTTCAGTGGAATATTCATCACATTGTTAGAAAATTGAACTGCTTGATTGAAAATCCGTTTTGTTTGTTAAAAATTACACTGTTAAAAAAATCTGGTCGAAATTTAATATACATGTGAGTAAAGTCATTTGCACATACCGTACATTAATTTTAATATACCATCATGTTGTAAAATTAATATACATGTATATTAAAGTCGGTAAAACAGAGTGCGTGAAAACAACAAGTTCTTTGATTCCTTCAGATCCTGTCAAATATTAAAAAATAAAGGAATAACCTTGAATTCGTCGACTTAATTCCTATACTTACAATTAAAGTGCAACGTACGGGTGGAATTTTTTCTAAAATTCGCTGTGAATGTTAGAATTTTAACGTGAGTACAGGTGATTGGAGGTTAGGTTTCTCAATTACTTGTTTAATTGAACTTTTCTCTTAAAAACCAGTGTAACTTATATTTATCTAGGAGAAAATATTATGTTTGATTATTTATAATTGAAAATTGCTGCCAAAATTGTTTTTAATTTGTGTAAAGTGCAAATATCTGACTTTCCTGATAAATGATCAATAAGCGGTATATGAAATTTAATAAAATAGTCTCTTAAAGGCGATTTGGTATACCTAGATTTTAGATTTAATATACAAAAGTATATTAAATGTATATTAAAATTCCAAACATTTTTAACAGTGAACTTAACATTGAACTATTCGATTTTTTTTTAATTCTTCTCTATTTTTTTTGTAAAATTCAACTATTGGTTAAAAATTTATTATTTTAGTTGAAAATTTATCGGTTTGTCTTAAAATTCAACTGTTTGCTTGATAATTGATCTTTTTTTATTTAAAAATTGTCATATTTGGTGTAAATTTTTTGTACCTTTTTGGTATAAAATTCAACTATTCCAGTTGAAGATTCATCATTTCAGTGGAAAATCCATCACATTGGTTGAAAATAGAAGTGTTTGATTGAAAATCCGTTTTTTTTGTTAAAAATTAAATTGTTTAACTTAACGTTTAACTATTCTATTTTTTTTATTCTTCTCTATTTTTTTTTGTAAAATTCAACTATTGGTTAAAAATTTATCATTTTAGTTGAAAATTTATCTGTTTAGCTTAAAATTCAATTATTCCAGTTGAAGATTCATAATTTTATTTGAAAATTGATCACTTTGGTTGAAAATTCAACGATTTTATTGAAAATCCATTCTGTTTTGGTTCAAAATCAATTTGTTTTACTTAAAGTTTATGTATTAAATAATAATAACATAACATAAGCTTATATTAATATAATAAAAAACACATTTGATTAAAACACCCATGTTTCTCCGTTCCATAAATACGGACCGTGTTAAGAAAGGTGTACGTATTATGAAACAACTAATTAATAAATAAAGTTGTATCCAAATAAAGAAAAAGTGCAGTAATTTCAAATCTATAAACGTTAAGCTGTCATTTAATCTATTACACATGTGAAATGATTGAAATTTGTGAATACACGAGATAAAACAAATTATATGTATCAAGTCTTCTGACTCGGATAAATGGCAGTATATTTTCCCGAGTTTGGAGGTCACATAATTAAAATTATTTTTTAGTGTTTAAAACTTCAGAACTATACTTGCTTTTTATATAGATGAAAAGCTTAACTTTCATACCTATTAATATAATAATTTGTACTCAAAAATATACTTTTAAATTATGTATAAATCAAATTATTCGTCAAACTGTTTCATAATTGGGACATTTTTCATGATAGGTACCTTCACCTTAGACTATTCTGAACAGTAAATACCAGATCCGTCCGACTATGCAAGGGTTCTCAGGGGTCGTTCTCTTCATCTGTTGCTTCAGCACTTCAGTACTCACTGGATAATGTGAACGATCGGTCTCGCTATGAAGAACCATAAAATATTTCATATCACCAGTGTAATTCCTTTAATAATATCGTTTTCTAGTTTTTCACTAATCGAACACTACGTGCTTGCTGGTGGACCTTCATGTGAGTGCTTCTCTAATCCTAATCCTAAACCTAACTGAAAAATTTCCTCCTGGAATAATAATTCGCAAGCCAAATAAACATTAAGTAAGTCCTCTCTTCATTTAAAAAAAAATCAACTATCTAGTTACTAAATGAAAACATCTACTAGGACCTCACCTATTTTAAATATAAAACTTTCACAGAATATTCTAAAATTCAATACCACTGGATCGAAAAACTGATGATTTCTGACGAAATTGATGATTTCTGATGAAATTGATGACACTCGTGTATATTTTATTTTGTTCATAGTTTCCTCTTCAGTGAATAAATTGGATAGTTATTTTTTGTTGCAAGATTATTATTTTTCGTGAAAAGATGTCACTAAATTAGGAAATATTGTTAAGTGATAGTGTGTGGTGATGTTGTTTTGAGGGTGATTTGATGAGCCTAGATTTGAGAGGGACAGTGTTTGCTAGTGTCAAGTTTCATCGAACTCAAATAGTCAACCTCGCTAAGTGTCGATAATCTACGAAACTTCCGCACTAGTTCGTCCCGACCTCCATTTGCCTTTCGTCATTATTACGCACGAGACAATTTCACTAGACTATAAGCTTCGGATTCGCAAAGTACTCCAGTTAGGTATAACGTTTATCCACTTACGACCCCATTCAAGACTCAGCTTCTCAATGTTACATATTCAACTTCTCATTCTTCTGCACGGAAAAAAATTGTCTTGTAAAAAGTGTAGATATAGTCATCAAATCTTGGACGGGTACCAAAATTTTACAAAATCTTGAACGAACTTTGGTAAAAGAATTCAAACTTTTCAATGCTAAATGCAAAAGATTACTTTAATTCTCAATAATAGGCTGGGGACAACATTTTTGTATATAGGATGAAAAATTTAAGTAAGAAACCAAGTTCAGCCCACGATGAATTATAGAAAAGTTATGTCCGAATGCCTGGTTTCTTGAGGCATTCATAACAATACTCAACCATTCTTCTAAACGCCTGACGCGTTTTAGGCAATTAGAGGAGACCAACCATAGAGAACTAAGGGGTTATATACAGTTATTTGAAGGGATTTTGAAAAAAAAATTTTTGGCAATGTTGAGAAAATTTCATTAAAATAGACTATATAGGATCTATTACTATTTTTTTTGGGTACTTTTTTATTAAAAAGTTTTAAAAACTGGGGGAGACATAGCCGCTGCCGCAAAACACGTATTTTTATTTTTATTTGCAGTGAGCATAAGTCCGGAACGAATGATCTGAAGTCAAAAAACCAACAAGATTTTGTTAGTATATTCCTATAGGCAGTACCTGAACGAAGGGTTTTTTATTTGGACCAAAATTTCCATTTTTTTTGGGTAAAAAAACGAATTTTTGGAACCTAAAAAGTCGAAATTTTTAGAAAAATCAACGCCATTTTTTTGTAATCATAATTTTTTAAAACCCTTCGTTCAGTTACTGCGTATAGAAATGTAATAATAAAATCTTGTTGGTTTTTTGATTTCAGATAATTCGTTTCGGACTTATTATTAATAATATTATTATTAATAAAAAAGTACACAAAAATATATGGTCATAGATCCTATGTAGTCTATTTTAATGAAATTTTATCATCATTGCAAAAAAAAAATTCAAAATCCCTCAAAATAACTGTATATAACCCCTTAAACACACACATTAAGTGGCTATGTAACGCAATAATTTTATTTTGATTTAATGAACTCAATATGCTTTTACAAAATAATAAGAATAATGATTTTATGTCATATATTTAAAAATTCGAATTTTCAACCAAAAAAAAATAAATTTCTTCAAAACAATTAAATTTTCAACCAATCGGTTGAATGTTCAACGAAATAGTTAAGTTCTCAGAAACAAAACTAATTTTTAACAAAAAGAAACTAATTTTTAACCCAGGACATTAATTTTCTACCAAAAAAGATGAATTTTCAATTAATTACATCAATATTCAACTAAATAATTTAAACACTGGATGTGATGCTAGTTTTTGAAAAAATTTAACTATTTAATGGAATTTTTAAACTAAAAAAGATGAATTCATAACCAAAAATGGTGTAGTTAAATTTTCTACCAAAGTGTTGAATTTTCAATTTTTAAAAATTTGATTTTTCAGCCAATCAGTTGAATGTTCAACAAAAAAGTTAAATTTTCAGTTACAAAAATTTATATTTATCAAGAAGAAAACGAATTTTCAACAAATTACATAAAATTTCCACTAAAGAGTTTAAAAGGTGGATGTGATGATAGTTTATAAAAAAATTTAACTGTGTATTTAATTTTTTATTTGAGGGAATAAATTTTCTATAAAAAACTAATTTTCTGCAAAACGCTTCAATCTTATACCAAATAGTTAAATTTTCTACCAAGGTGTTGGATTTTCCAAAAATAGTTAAGTTTTTAGTTACATAAATTTATTTTTGTCAAAAAGAAAACAAATTCTTAAGACCGAAGATTACTTTTCTATAAAAAATACGAAATTTCAACAAGTTACATAAATTTTCAACTAAATAGTTTGAACAGCGCATGTGATGCTAATTTCTAAAAAATTTTGACTAAATAATGGAATTTTTAAACTAAAAAAGATGAATTTATAACCAAGAATGGTGTGATTAAATTTTCATTTAGGAGAATAAATTTTCAATAACAAAACGAATTTTCTTCAAAACAGTTAAATTTTCTACCAAAGTTCTGAATTTTCAACAACAAAAAAAAGAATTTTCTGCAAAACAGTTGAAATTTCAACCCGATAATATGAATTTTCAACAAAAAGTTAATTTTCAACCAACCAGTGGAATGTCCAACAAAATAGTTAAATCTTCAGTTATAAACAATTATTTTTGTCAAAAAGAAATCAAATTCTTAAGACAGAAAATTACTTTTCTATCAAAAATACGAACTTTCAACAAATTACATAAATTTTCAACTAAATAGTTTGAACAGCGGATGTGATGCTAGATTCTAAAAAATTTCAACTAAATAATGGAATTTTTAAACTAAAAAGATGAATTTATAACCAAAAATGGTGTAATTAAATTTTCATTTAAGAAAATAAATTTTCAATAACAAAAAGAATTTTCTTCCAAACATTTAAATTTTCTACCAAAGTGTGGAATTAAAACAAATGAATTTCCTGCAAATCAATTGAAATTTCAAACCAATAACATGATTTTTCAACGGAAAAGTTAATTTTCAACCAACCAGTGGAATGTTCAACAAAATAGTTAAATTTTTATTTACAAAAATTTATTTTTGTCCAAAAGAAAACAAATTCTTAAGACAGAAGATTACTTTTCTATCAAAAATACGAATTTCCAACAAATTACATAAATTTTCAACTCAATAGTTTAAAAGGTGAATGTGATGCTAGTTTCTACAAACTTTTAACTAAATAATGGAATTTTTAAACTAAAAAAGATGAATTTATAACCAAAATCGTGTAGTAAAATTTTCTACCAGTGTTGGATTTTTTTATTTTTTAAAAAGTTAATTTTTCAACCAATCAGTTGAATGTTCAACAAAA
The DNA here is from genome assembly GCA_932195095.1 of Andricus curvator. Classification (NCBI taxonomy): domain Eukaryota; kingdom Metazoa; phylum Arthropoda; class Insecta; order Hymenoptera; family Cynipidae; genus Andricus; species Andricus curvator. The sequence goes on from CAKNYM010053427.1 coordinate 389,534, forward strand.
CAGTTAAATTTTCAGTTACAAAAATTTATTTTCATCAAAAAGAAAACGAATTTTCAACACAGAAGATTACTTTTCTATCAAAAAGACAAATTTTCAACAAATTATATAAATTTTCTACTAAAGAGTTTAAAAGGTGGATGTGATGATAGTTTATAAAAAAAATTAACTAAACAGTCGAATTTTTAAACTCAAAAACATGAATTTTTAACCCAAAAAATTACGTAGTTCATTTTTTATTTGAGGGAATAAATTTTCTATAAAAAAAACTAATTTTCTGCAAAACGCTTTAATTTTATACCAAATAGTTAAGTTTTCTACCAAGGTGTTGAATTTTCCAAAAATAGTTAAGTTTTTAGTTACATAAATTTATTTTTGT